>JAACNH010005202.1:0-21101 GCA_019447015.1 Hymenochirus boettgeri | reverse complement strand
TTTTATTAAGCCCCGTGAGTGCCTTCGATCTCTATACTTGGATTATTTACTTTTGATGTGCACCCGGGCCTTCGTCACTGGGAATGGTGTGCTGATCGCTGATCACTGTATGTGTATATATATATATATATATATATGCAGTAAAGGTGGGCACTCACTTAGTATGTCAATAGAGTATAGTAGAGCAGTATCAGTGCACACATTAGGACTTTAGTTTCAAACATTAGTTTTATTCCCTCATATTCAGGGAGATTCAATAAAAGTTCTTATCGTTTAAAATGGTGCTAATTTAGCCCCAACCAATCAGATCTTATTTAACATTTGAAAGCTAACATCTGATTGGTTGAGGCAAAATTAGCACCATTTTAAACAGTAAGAACTTTTATTGAATAACCCTGTAACAATTCTTGCACAGGGTGCAAATAATCCTAAGGCCGGCTCTGCCTTGAGATCAGTTATTCCAGTATTTTTGCCTGGTGGCCTGGTGGGAACTTTTTATCTAAAATTCACAGTTGTGCGGCCCATTTGTATACATTCAGAAGGGTTTCTGATTTTGTAGCTGAGCATGTCCGATAATTAGCAAATCCCTTTCTGGATCCAGTTGGATCTGATTTGCCAGCTTCAGATCACTTTATGTAAAAATATATTTCAAACATTTAGGCATACTAAATGTAGAAGCATAAACAGCACCCCACTCTTTTAACCTTTCCTGTGAGTAGTTTACTTGTTTAAAGGACTGATCCACACCGGATTCAATGCCTTAGCAGATCATTCCTGTATGTAAATAGTTTTCTGTAAGTGAGGTACGGAATTCTGTTTCAGTATTTTCTCTAATTTCTTTTATTTTAAATGTGTGCTTACATATATAATGTTTTTTTTGGTGTATAAAATCAAATTTGAGCTTTTCAGTACTTATATGCCATGTGTTTTTTTTTATATATACCGTACTTACTTAAAAATGTTTGAGTAGAGTCTTGTTCATGCGCGCATAGAATAACCAGGGCAAATTAGAATTGTCTTGTGAATCAAGGATTCACGATTGGGTTACTTTCTTGGGTTGGGTGTTGATTATATATTAGAAGCCTTAAAGCTGTTAGAAACACATTGATTTTGGATTTGAAAATGAACCAGTGTATAATTTGTACATTTGCTTGGTTTAAGGGATGATATAAAAAGATTCTGCAGTTAGCTTTGTTAGTTGTTTGCTTTTTCCTAAGTGCACAGGAAAAATGTGTTTGCACTAATTTTTAAAAAAATAGCCCAGTTTCCATTTCTTCAATCTTACAGGGAGATTCAATAAAAGGTCTTATCGTTTAAAATGGTTGCTAATTTTGCCCCAACCAATCAGATATTATTTAACATTTGAAAGCTAACATCTGATTGGTTGGGGCAAAATTAGCACCATTTTTAACAATAAGAACTTTTATTGAATAACCCTGTTAGTTTTTTCTACAATTCTTAACAAACATACCTCTTTATGTAATTTCTTCTGTAGGTTTTTATCCCTACTGTTCATTGTGCCATTTTTTGCTACCTATCAGTGAGTTTAATTTAAAAAGTGCAGACAATAAGTCTAATTGGATAGCTGAAAATATCAAGTATTATTATTGGTGCCAGGAAGCCCCCTTTCTGCCTGCTCCATGCAGTCTGCTGTTCAGCTTCTTCTGGTGTCCATAGACTGTTATATAGTTTGTTACATAGGTTGTTACATTGTTAATTGAGCTGTAAGTTAGAAGCACCCTTTATGTTTCAAAAATGTATCCAGTCTGCCATGTGATTGACAGCAGCATAGAGAATCTGTATCAACATTAACCCTGCAGCTGCCCGAGGTGATTGTTGAGACTGGGTTTATATTCATTAACTACTGTACCTACTACACTGTGCAGTTTAGGAAATTCTTGAGGTGTTTGTATAGCCAACTATCAAGTTTGTATTATATATATATATATATATATTATATACACACAGGAGTGATTGTTCCATATATTCTTTATACAGAATGGTCATTCAATGTGCCCATACATGGTCCGATGTTATAGTCTCCATCTACTGTAGTAAAGGGAACTGGTAATGGAAATTTTCCATCTTGCCTGATAGGTCCCGATACCGACAAAATCCAGCAATTTCTGTTAGATTGACAGTCAGTGTCACAGTTCTGACTTTGAAAGACACTAATGATAATGTAGCAAACAGAATGTTGGTACACACAGACAATTTCTCTGTCCCGACCATTCGCTGCTATAGAGTGGTCAGCCAGGATAAATGTCTCCTATGGACCACACAATCGGCTATGATTTACCAGCATGTCAAATTGCCCGTTCATCTGACCCAGGAAAACTGGCGACTGACAGTGTTCACCGCCGCTTGTTCAGTGGGAACCCATTTAGGAATCCCCACCTCCTGTGCTTGCCACTGACCTTACTGCTGTTGATTATGGAACTTATTAATTAGAATTATAATTATGTCTTTGCGTTGAATAGAGATTACCGAACTTTCGAAAATCCGGTCCAATCTCGAATTTTAGAACTTCTGAAAATGTTTTTAAATTCTTGATCGGACCCTTAAATGTCAATGGAGAATACATACAGGGTTATTCAATAAAAGTTCTTATAGTTTAAAATGGTGCTAATTTTGCCACAACCAATCAGATGTTAGCTTTCAAATGTAAAATAAGATCTGATTGGTTGGGGCAAAATTAGCACCATTTTAAACAATAAGAACTTTTATTGAATCTCCCTGATAGATTGAAATAAAATAAGGTTAAAATAGCAATGGTTACTCTCTTACATAGCTGTGGGATCTGGGAAATAGTCTGGGGAACCTGGAAAATCACACGTGTGCTACTTTTGAGCTTTCAAAATTAACATTCGATAATTATCCTGAAAATATTTTTAGAAAGGCGTTTTCTTAAAAAGGTGCTCATTATTATACAAGAGAAATCATGCCCAGTATGGAGTGGCAACGCTTCCTTTTTCATACCTCAACTAAAAAAGGTAAAAATTTAAAAAATTCTGTCTTTAAAGGGAAAGTTCACTGGAAAATATTATTTTTAAAATTCTTACTTTATATTATGCATGAAAAAATCCTCAAACGTTTGAAAAGTCCGAATTTGTTCAAACTCATAAAATCTGATTAAAACTCAGGTTCAAGTTTGAGTTCTAGTCCATCTCTAGTGTCGACATATAATAATCACTTGGTGATAAACACTCAAATGGTTTGTAGTCTGCAGACTTTGCTTAAGGCTTTCAGCAAGAATGCAATTCAGGAAAAAGTTGTACCAAAAACAGAAGTGTATAATTTAGCAAAAGGGATCAGGAGATCATTCGCTTGCAAGGGGAAGATTGTGATCTCATCCTGCCTGACTATCTGATTGCATTAGAAGAGGATATAATGGGATTTAAAAAAAAAAAAAAAATCTGATGCAGATGAAAGAGTAAGCAGATGTATTCTTACCAGGATTTTTCTAAAAGGCATTAGGGTGACATCCAGAAAATGTAACACGTCTGTGTGTATTACGTCTGTGTCTCTGTTGAAGGGTAATACAGTGAGTGAGTCACACTGTAAAATCTATGGCTATATAAGTTATTTATAATTTTACAAAGGTCACCCTGCTCTTTATATTCCTATAGAAGGTCTTATTTCATTCTACTACTAGTGAGATAAGAAATTTTAGCCGGGGGAGGAAGAATAAAACTATTCAAGTTAAAGAAAATAAGCATTTTTTTTTTCAAACTAGGAATAGGTTTTGTTATTTTAAAGGGCATGTCCACCCCTCCAACAATAACTTCAATTCTAGCAGATCACTCCTCAAAACCTAGACCTTGCTATGTTTAAAACTTTTAAATCAGCACCTGGACATACTTACCAGCCCTCGTTCCCTCGCTGCCTTCTGCTTGTCTCCCATGCCTTTTCCATGCATGGAAGCAAGCAGAAGAGGCTTGACTGGCAGCCAAGTGATTGGCTGGGACGCTGAAGGCAGCAAGGGAACGAGGGCTGGTAACATAGTAACATAGTAAATGAGGTTAAATAAAGACATACATACATTACGTCCAACCTTTTCACCCTCTTTTTTAACCCTACCTAACAGTTTATCCAGAGGAAGGCCAAAAAAAACCCTAAAAATGGAGGGGGGGATTCCTTCCTGACTTAAAATGGCAATCGGAAAGTATCCCTGGATCAACCAAAACTGCAGTATATATATAAATACCAGTAATTCTCAATATTTTTTAGTTGTAGAAACTTATCTTGCTCACTTTTAAAGCTGTTCAGTGAACTTACCACATCTGCTGGACGACAATTTCACAGTTTCACCGTTCTCACTGTAAAGAAACCTTTCCTAACCTGAAGATGAAACTTCTTTTCTTCCAATCTTAAAGGTTGACCACATGTTGTCTGAAATGACCGATTAGTGCACCAGAGTGTTTACTGTATGGCCCATTAATATATGTGTATAAAGTGATCATTTCCCCAAGCAAACGTTGTTTCTTTAAAGGGCATGTCCACCCCAAAATTTAACTTTTGATATGTGGTAGGGCATGCTCCCCCAGCCCCAACCGCATTAATATAATTGTTAGAAAGTCCCCCGATTCTTACTTACCTGCCCTCTCTCCTCCGCTGCAGTGTTCAGGCCCTCTGCTTGCATGGAATTGAAAGCAGGGGGCGGGACCGGCAGCCACGTCCGTGATTGGCTGAGAGGCAGGGAGGGCTGCACTGAGCATGCCTCAACCTTGATGAGGTTGAGGAAGTCTCAGGCACAGCATGAGTCACACACTGCTCCTACACAACAGTTTCCTGGACTTTGGAGGGGCACAGCAGGGGAACTATTTTGAGCAGGAATGTAAGGTAAGGATTGTTTTAAACTACTTGATGAGGCCAGTAAGGGGTTAAATTTTAGTTTTGGGGGTGGACATGCCCTTTAATGTAAACAGCCCTAACTTGTCTAATCTGCATGCATAGTCAAGCCCCTCCTTTACCTTTATTATTTTAGTTGCCCTTCTCTGAACTGCTTCCATTTCCAAGATGTCCCTTTTGTATATGGGATTCCAAAACTGCACTGTGTGTTCCAAATGAGGCCTTACCAGTGCCTTGTAAAGAGGGAGAATATTTTTTTTTTCTCTTGAATCTATTCCTCTCTTTGTACAAGACAATATCTTGCTAGCTCCAGCCATTTCTGGCATTGTTTGCTACAGCAAAGTCTGCTATCTACTAGAACCCAAAAATCTTTCCATTAGAGATTCAATTGACACAGAGTTATTTATGGTGTAGGTGGCACAGGGATTATTAAATCCCAAATGCATCACCTTACATTTATCAACATTGAATCTCATCTGCCATTCTGCTGCCCATTTTGATAATCTATCTAGGTCTGCTTGCAGCACATGCACATCATTTGAAGTTTCCAAAGCTCTGCATTGTTTAGTGTCATCAGCAAAGACAGAGACCTTGCTCTCAATGCCCCCTTCTAAGTCATTTATAAACGGATTAGAAAGAAGTGGATGCAGTACAGAACAATGATGCACTCCACTTAGAACTTTAGTTCACATAGATGTAGTTCAACTGACCTCCACTCCCTGTAGTATAAATCCAATAACCAATTCTCTATTCATGTACAAATGTTTTTTCTAGGCCAACAGTACTCAGTTTATACATTAGTCACCTATGTGGCACAGTATCAAAAGCTTTAGCAAAATTAAAGTATACTACTTCTATTATGCCAGAATCTAATTAAGTATTCACATCTTCATTAAAGCCAAGTAAATTAGTCTGGCATGATCTATTTCTCATAAATCAATGCTGACTACTGCTAATAACATCAGTTCTGGAGACAAAGTCAAGGATATGATCCTTGATATGAACAAAGTTTCCAGCACCTTCCCTACCACTGATGTTAGGCTTACTCGTCTATAGTTACCAGGTTGGGAATGACTACCTTTTTTGAATATTGGTGTTACATTGGCTTTTTTTCCAATCCAGCGGCACATCAATAGACAAAAGTGAATCTGAAAAGATAAGAAACAGTGGTCTAGATAAAACTGGACTAAGCTCTTTTAAGATCCGAGGATGTATTCCATCTGGTCTTGGGGCTTTATTGATATAAACTTTGTCTGCTAAATATGTCCAGGGGCTGATATAAAAGAATTAAACCTGGCGAGGTCTAGTTTTTTTTTTTTTTTTGGGAGGGGTGGGGGGTGGTGATCTGCTAGTATTGAATTTTTTGTTGGAGGGGTGGACTTGCCCTTTAAAAGGATTTTTCACCCTTAAAACAAAATGTTTCACCCTTAAAACAAAAAATGTAAATTGTCAGTTACTTGCTCCCAACCCCAACTGATATATTTTGCACTTTATTACCTGCATTAGTAACCAGATATTTAGGGATTATTATTGTCCTTATTCTTGCAGAATAAGTTAGCCCCTCCCTCTATGCAGTCAATCATGGCTGTGACTGCTGATATCACAACCAACTGCTGTTTCACCTGCTGCCTCCTCTGCACATGCTCATGCTTATAAAAAGCTCTTTGAGCAGAGGGAGGAGGCAGATACTGTTGCCATAAAGTATTAGAACGTATCATTAAATATCTGGTTACAATTGCATATAATAAACTGTTTAAAATAGTTGGGGTTGTGGGCAGATAACCTACAAGTCACCATTTTTTTTGGTTTTAGGGATGGGCATGTCTTTTAAATAGTTGAAAGCAAAACTGACTTTGGTATATGGTATTTTTCCCTATTAAATAAACCTAACATTGTAATAAGCCCCCCAAAATGTTAGAACTTCACAGTATTAAAATCATATTATATCAAACCACAACTGACTCTATTAGAAGTCCGGCAAACATTAGAATGTGAAAATACTTCTTTTTTTCTTAAAAGCACATGTATTTGCACTAAAATTTCCCAACTGCTAGATTACTAATGTTTAGGCAAATCTAGTTCTATAACTCTGCAAGGCTCTTAAGATGGTAAAGGAAAGGCCTTCTTTTAATACAATCAGAAACATATATTGCTGCTTTATGGCTTCTTTTAAGATTAAGGCATTGTACCACCTTTTGACAGATGAAGCAGATTTAGGAATTTTATTCACTTTGATGCTGTCAGGAAACATCAGAGGCAAAGCAGCTTCAGTTTAGCACCAGGCTACAGTTTTTGATTCTCTGATCTGTCTGGTCTATGAGAATTAAGGATTTGCTTTCAATAAAACTGTCTGTGAAGGATTTTATTATCAAATATTCAGTGTCTGATGGTTTTTCCCCTAATCTTGTCTTTTCTTTTTAGTAATATATGTTTTTATTTGAAGAGCTTCAAAGAGCAAAAGGAACATGACTTCTTCTTTAAAACCTCATCACTGCTTAGATCCCTTCTAACAGTTGAGAAAATTGTATATGGGTTGAGAAATATAGTTTTCGAAAAAATGTTTGTTAGCAGTGGTGCCATAGTGTAATAAATTTGTCATATATCAGGATTCAAGCCATAGTAAGCAAAATTGTGCTTATGACCAAAGTAATTCACAAATATATTTTCACATATTCTCTTTTCTCTAGTTCTAATTGAATATTTCAATTTAAAAGTTACAGTTTTCTGATTTTGTAATAAAAATATCAGGCGGGAAAAACTGATTATAATTAGTGTTTTTTTTCTTGGTCTCTAAAGGGATCTACGCAGGTTGGGTCAACAAATGCTGCCTAATCAAATAACTACACATGTGCAATTATGGCCAAAAGGGCTTTTCATCACCTGTGTGTTGCCTGCTAGGGCGTCAATCGTTGTACACACTATCAGATATATGGGACTCTTGTCACAGATCCACAGCAATTAATCTGCAGTTTCTTAAAACCTGTGGTCCAAAACATGTAGGGGTACATGTTAACTGAAATAAACCTTTGTACGGACTCGAACTATCCAAAATACAAACTAGTTTGGGTTTTTCAAACTCAGGTACTTATTTTTGATAATTATCGAAAATTTGATAATTCTTAAATCGGTAACCCTTGAATGTAGCCTTCGATTTTGGTAATCCTCAAAAAGTATTGTTCGGTAACTCTCGAATGTAGCATTCAATTTTGGTAACCCTTGAATGTATTGTTCGTTAACCCTCAAATTGCCCATACCCCTCGAATGTAGCAAGTGGAAACCCGACAATTGCCCGATTGTGGGTAAAGATGAGTGTTTAAACAAGTTTTGGTGATATGTACGTGTTCCCCAGACCATTTCCCGGGTCCTAAGCCATTTACAGTAAGTTACCTTTGCTATTTTAACTGTAATTTATCCAAACTTTTCAAAAAATTTTTCCCATTGACTTTAATGGGTTTGTTTTCGAACTTCAGTAAAAGTTTGGAAGTTGTTATGTGCATTTCTATACCTCCACCATCATTTTACTTCTTATTAGATAGTTAAGGGGATTTGTTGAAAGATGTCAAGGACTGGTGCATTCCTAATGGGAATTCATACACTGCTATATATGGGGTATCACATGAACTGATGCATTTTGGGATAAGCCGCCTTTTAAGCAGTCTATCAACAGAACACAAAAACCTTCATTACACTGTCTGTAGGAAGAAAAAGTAGAAATTGTGTTTTGAATTAAGTGTGAAGCAACTAAGTTTGTGAAAGAAATAATTGATCATTTTTAAAAACAAGTTTCAGCTTTATAAAAATGACTTTTTACACAAAACACTTACACTCTCTCTCCCCCCCCTCTTTTTGACAGTTTTTAGTAACATTGGTTACTCCCTTCAGCTTTCTGTTGGAGAAGATTGAGAACATCATTCCATCTAGCTTCTGGCACCAACTGACTCGACTGTAACTGCTTCCGATTTTTCCATGGCTTTGTGACCAGTACGAAAGGTGGATTATTTCTTTTAGGTTCCTCCTAAATAACATGCTGCCTACATTGAGGTTACAATGAACTTTTTCTTATGGATTTTGAACATGATATTTTTTTGGAACCCTGAAACTACTAGTTAAAAGGCTCAATATCCCAGTCTTCTATTATCTGTAACTTACCTTACCATGTCTAGAATGTAGTCAAAGGTCTTTCTAGTTTACAAAAATGTAATGGGGACAAACACTCAGGAACACATATTTTATCTGTGCTAGAATAACATTCAATAAATTATATTGTCCATGTGTATTTAAGATGCAATAAATTAAACTTTTTTGCACCAAATAATATTTATTGTTTCTTTTTTACTGTTATGTTTTCTAAAAAGGTACATAACTTTTTATCCACATTTTATTTTCACAACAAATTTTTGTTACAATTGTTTACAAACATCCAGCTGTATGTAATATTCCCAACACCCTATGCAGCGGTTTAGTACAGGGTTCTGGAGATCTGAAGTGGTATGGCATATAACAGCCAAGATATACAAAAAAGAGGAATGTTGCACACTGTTACTGATGTTTTTTCCTACTCTGTTATTACTTAGCTAATATTAAAAAAAATAATCCAAAAATTTTAACTTTTGGGGAATATTAGCACCATGGATCGCTGACTTAAATTTTCCAAATCATACAGTTACTTTTCACATTTGCTGTGCTGTGTTTCACAAAGCTGGTTCATGTGAAGTTCTGTCCCCTGGTGCTGGCTCTCTCCTCATACCACGAGGAGTGACAGAAATTTGGACATCACTTCCCCTAACTTTGTTGGTAGCTGGTAAAATAAGTAACTCTACAGCAACCCCTGGATAGTTCTCCTATTGAGTATTTAAAGAAACATTTTAATTATGCAAATTTTCAGATGTGCTGAATTAATTAAGCCAGAGAAGATATGTAAGTTACATTAAAAATAATATGGATATGTGTAAAATACAGTGTAAGAGGAGGTGTTTAGTGTTTTATTTGTTAGCTAAGGAACAGACACCACATTAAAACATAATGAGTTGTATTTTTTGAATAACCAATGACATTTTTTCCAGGAATGAATCAGCATCCAGGCAAATAATGTTTCCAGAGATTCATTAGTTCCTGGAGCATAATCAGTTACCACACACTTAAAACCAGAAAAGGAAAGATTGTAGTTGGCAGGTAAAACATTAGTGAAAAATATTTAAAATCTAAAAAGTCACCAAAAATAGGGGTTTTAGTTCAGTGTGGTGTGTGCAATACTATTAAAGGACATGTCCACCCCAAAAATTATATTCTAATATATTTTTGGCTGCTTTATTACCTGTTCAATTTCTCCATCCTGCAATCTGAGCCTGTATTCCAGACTACTGATAGATAAAGTTGGCTGTAAAGCAGTAAGCAGGGCTAAAAATCCCTGCAAAATGTTGCTGCCTCCAGCCCATTCTCAACGTAACCTTCATTTGTACAGTTGCTCTTTAACAGAAGGACCCTGCTTGCTCCTACTAAAGTAACTTCCACCAATGGGAACAGCCTAGCAGTTTTCACTCTGTGGGAATAATGGACTTTCTCAAGCAAGGTAACTTGAGCTCCTGTGATAAGGAAAATTCTGATTGGTGAGTAACGGTGGCCATACATACGAATGGCCATAATCGGCACTCGAGAAAGACGGAAATTTCCAGCATTCGGCATCGGCTCCCTTTACTTTAATAGAGGGAGCAGATGCCGATCGTGCAGTGTATGGCCGCACAGCCGACTGATCCCCATAGCGCGTATGGGGATTGGTTGGTTCCATGTGTGCAGGTTCCCTTCGCAATGTGCCGACAGATACCAATGTGATCTATCGGCACATTACGATGGAAATCGCAGGTGTATGGCCATCTTTAATCTCTGCTGTCTGCTTTTACGATTTTCCCTTCATGCTGTCTGCACACTGATTGCTGTGATTTAGGAAGGGGAAGGTTAGGGGTTACAAGGTGGAATGTATGGTGAATGGACTCCTGTGGTAGGAAAAGCTTCTCTTTCCTTGCTGTCTGCCGATCCATGTGATTATGGGGGGGTTTCTTTTTTGCCCTGTGCTGATAAATGTGATTATTGGGGGGAGGGGGTATTGGCAGACAGCAAGGAGAGAGGAGAGGTTAGCCCCCCCTAACCTTCACCTTCCTAAATCACAGTGACCAGCACGCACAGAATGGAAGGAGAATGTATTTATTGATTTATTTCTTATGTTCTCCTTTAATTGTTCAGGACAGTACATAGGTTTGCTACCCCCTCCAAGGATGATGTACAGGGCCAGTGCCTACATGTATCCATGATTGGCAGCTCAGGAGGAGGTAGGCCTCTGTTGTAACAAGATGATTAGCAGGATACTGGGGATGTTTTAAGGGGTTTTAATACTGTGGTTCAGATATATGGAGTCTTCTCTACAACATATTCAATTTAAGTTTTTTTGGTGGCCATGCCCTCTAATTCCTCAAACATTAAAATTATGTTTGTGCTTTAAAATATCTGTTTTAACTAAATGTTTCTATTTTATCTGAGCAGCAGAACTTGACTGCAGTTACATCATATATATGACTATTATAGTATGGTAAAAACAAAGACTGGTTGGATTGTTCTACACTGTTTCTCTACTATTTGATAAGCTATACTATGATTTAGAGTATAGGAGTAAAGGTAGCCATAGACTACAAACTCACCTTACGCAGTTTCCTAGACATTCTCACGACATTTGCGCAACATCAGATTTGCTTGGCCAAATCATTTTTGCTTTTGACTTGGTGGGGAGTATTGCAGAAACGTTGGAAGATAAAAACTTCTATAGGTTTAGTATGTCTTTAGACATTAAATAGGTCCGACTGTCATTTGTCAAATCTATCTAATGTCTATATTGTATGCTGACAAACACAAAACATGTTAATTAATATTTTCCAACAACAGTCTGTTCCCGATCATACCATAATATTGATTGTTATTGCCATCATAACCATGATCCAGCCGGAAATGTCATCAGGTGAAACCGCTGCTCTATTTGAAAATTATAAGGGCTTCTTCACACTAGAAACTGACAGAAACGCACAGCATGCGTTTCTGTCCGTTTGTATCCATTTTTTCCATACATTTGTATCCATTTTTTCACAATGTGTTTTCCATACATTTATATAGAAAATGCATGAAAAAATGGACAGGAATGCTGCATGCAGTGCGTTTTTTAAACGGACTGGAACGGAACTGAATATAACGCAACAAGTGTGAATGATATTATGAAGTCCTGGGTTTTACCTGGAGGTTTACTGTCTGTCCATTTTTTTTTTAAACACACCTGCGTTTGAAAAACAGATACAAACTGATGTAGTGTGAACGAACCCTAACAGATTCAACATTTATCTTTGAAATATTATGCCCCCCAAAAATACTCATTCAGCAAACTTAATTTAAACTATTGCAGCAATAGTGAAGCGCTCAATACCAGTTATTTACTATTTCCATTTCTCTATCCTCCATCAATCAAGCTTTCCGCTTTAGCTTTAACCTTTTTTTTTTTTTTTTTTTTTGCTGTGCTGGAAAGAATCATCCCAAGTATAAGTCATCCAAAGTAAAGATCTCTTAAGTAAATTGGAGTTTAACATGGGAGTTGCTGAATTTACTTTTCTCCTGTTTCCCTTTTATTTGTAACCCTGTATTAATTATAACTGGTACCCATTGCCTTAACTCCTGTGTCCCCATTGATATTTGTGACCCTGTATAATTCATAACTGGTACACATTCCATTGCCTTTCCTCTTGTGTACCCATTGTTACTTGTGACCAAGTATAATTCATTACTGGTACACATTCCAATGCCTTTATCTCATACAAACTAATAAATCCAGAAATGTGATGGGGGGAAACCAATATTTTACAGACTAAGCTACAATGTGCTTTAATACAACTTCACAGAACATTTTTTGTGTGACATGCATGGATGACATGTTATGTGAGGTTGTATTAAAGCACATTATTATCACAGCTTAGTCTGAAATATTTTGGGGTTTTTTCTTTTTGTTTATTGCTTTTTTCCCACTTTATCTCTATTCCTTCATTTCTCTTAACTGGAAGATTCACTTTTATTCTCTATGTTACTCACATGGTCTTACCGTATAACTGTAAACCTCTGACCTACAAAGATTATGCCTTAAATTCTCAGTAAAAAGAATCATTTGTAAAAATAATTAATATTTTAATGAAGGTGTAATAATAAATAATGTTCATTTAATATATCCCTGTAATATATGTATACATGTTCTAAAAAGTTTTAAATGTTAAATTTTTTTTCAACTATGCTTATTTACACATTTACAGGTTTTTGTTTTCAGAAGATTGTCAAATATATTGCACAATACAATTCAATTTTCTTACCACACAGGTTAAGATTTTGACTGAAAGACTGAAAAGATCTCTAGTTAGATCAGCAATGGATCAGAAGTCACAGCAGCTGACATTCAGCTTTCATTTGTGAATGTTTTTGTCATTTTTAATTATTAATATTTAAATTAGGGCAATGATTGGTCAGGCCATTGATTCTTAAATTCCCAGGCATCAGACTACTGATTTGTATGGGGATCAGTTAATCTGTCAGGGGAAATATTTAAATTGCCCCTCTCTAATTTACATTGTAAAGTCCATTGGTATAATCATCATTAGGTGGAAAATCATTGTGATGGGAAAAAAACATTGTAAACATTCTCGAATGCCAAGGAACTTCACAAAGAGTGGACATAATATGGTAAATTGAAGCTAACTCTAAAGGTTCGTACAACTTGCCATTTTGGGGCTGTTTCGATAGTGTACAAATGGCCATTTCCACTAACTAATAATCGGTTAATGTATGGGCGATTGGTTGGGTGAACTGGCTGTTCAGTCTGGCATCGTCAATAATTCACCAGGTCGGATCATCAACAATTTCCAACTGAGTGGCCATACAGTTACCGATACTTGCCGAAATGCCAGTCTGTACCATTGCATGTGTTTCTGAAGCTTAATATGGATTTAGGCTTAGGCCACACTGCAAAGCACAGAAATCACCCCTAAAATCGCGAGCGTTAGCGCACGCTATTCTTGTGTGTTTTGCGCATGCAATCTTGCCGTTTTCCGTTGTGGAACGCACCAAAAATGGTGAACGCATGTGTTAAAACGCAAACGGACGCGCAATAGCATGCGCAGCGGAAATCGCGGGAATTTCCGCGATCCCATGATTTCCATTTTAGCGAAAATCACGGGCGCAATTGCCAGCGCAAAAGACGCTCTAGTGTGGCCTAGCCCTTAACAATACTGTGCATTAAAAACCTGCATTCAATATCATAAGAGAATAATACAATTAGATAAATAAATCGTATAATACTGACAGGAATGAGTTTGAGTCTATCCTGTTATTCACAGCTATTGCTTTATTGTCCATGCTAAACCCTGCGTATCTTGTTCTCCTCACTTTGCTGACAGGGTTAGGTAAACAGATAATCCTCTTGCTTTGCCTGAGAGACCACTTTAAGCAGATTAAGCACAGAAAGACTTTAATAGAACTGTAACATCAAGTGATCTGTGCAGAAGCCATCATGCTGAGAGGCATTCTGTGTATACTTATTACCAAGGCAAGAGACACTTATACAGTTATCGACTCAGTAAAAGCTGCAGTACTTTTGCTTTTCTTTCTGTTTATTTTATTTTGTAAAGTTATTCCCAAGTTAATCCTTATTGATTACTCTTGGGCTGGTCATCCTGTTTTGATCAGTTGTAATATTTTAGCCACCATTTGTAGAACTGGTGAAGAAATTCTGAGGGACAATGTTTTTATACACATTACGCTAATAGGCTGGTCATACACGGTCAGATTTTGGAGGGGGGGCAGATTCAACCACTTCGATCGAATCTGCCGAAAAACTAGTACCTCTTCTTTCTTATTTCTTTCTTAATTTTGAGCAATTTATTGATTGCAATCTTAATTGGTCATGTGAAATTTATGCCTATCATGGACAGAGGCATAAATGGGTATGTTAGCGGCCACAAACTACTGCTTCGAGAAGGGCAAAGCTTTGAAGATCATAAAATGAAGAATAATTCATAACATAACTGATGTTTTCTTTTTTATGTCCTTAGAAATCAACAGCATTTTTGCTTGTTGCTATTATTCCTATTTTGTGTCATTTTTATATGTCACTTCCCTCAATTTAATGCATTTATAAGTTACAGTTGCTTAAAGGAGAGTGGAACCCAAAAAAATAAAGTTTGAGGAAGAAAGTACTTGCCTTAGCAACCTTCTCATCATAGAAGTGTATGCTCTGATGCCCTCACTTTTTCTCTGAGCTTACTTTAAAGGGCATGCCCCCCCCCCCCCAACTAATATTGGCCCCACTGTGCAGTGTTAAAAAATCCTTACCTTTCATTCTTTGCTATGGTTGTCCTGCAGTGCCTGCTGCAAATTTATTTGATCTATAAATCTGAAGCTGACATTTGCCCCCTCACCTAGTAAATTTGCCTTCGTAACATTTTCTGCATGTGTGATCTCAGCCTCCACCTTCTAAGTCCTGTGATACATTATTATATTAGATAAAAAAAAATTGAATTGCAGAACAGACTGGGAGGTGCAGAGATCTTCACTGAGCTGATTTGCACATTCCTAGTGTTGCAGTGTGAAGGTCTCTTGCTGTCCCTGTCGGCTGCAGTAATATTACTGATATATTCGTTAAAATCAACTGGACATTTTGCTAGTCATCTGACTAACTAAATACCACGACCTAGATGAATGAGAACCTCCACAGACTACTTATGTAGGTTCTCATTCATCCAGGTCATGGTATACCTGTTGAATTCAGTTGGATCAACTTGACTTAAAGTCTAGTTTCACTAGTCATCCGGCTTTCCTTAATTCAGAATGACTTGTACAAGAGTCTCTTGGCAGTCAAGTACCCTGGAAAGTTCCAATTAGTATATAACAGCCAGGTGTTAGGGACATTCTGATGCAAGGTGTGATTGCATCGTGGTTAAGGGGTGTTATTGAAACAGGTGTTATCCCTACTGGACTTGTGCCTTTATACCACCTATTTCAAATATAGGGATAAGTTCTACAAGCAAAACACGGATGTGCTATGGGATCTCCATTTTCACCCATTGTGACAAACCTTTACGTGGAGGAAGTTGAAACACAGGCTCTTAATACCTTCAAGGGCATTGCACCCAGCCACTGTTTCAGATACGTGGATGACACCTGGGTTAAAATCTAGCAGATGGAAGTACAAGCCTTCACAGAACACATCAATGCTGTAGACCCAAAGCATCAAATTTACAAAGGAAGAGGTACAAAACAACACACTGGCTTTCTTGGACTGCTTGTTAGAAGTCAGGGAGAATGTTAAACTGGAAAAAGAGGTTTACAGAAAATCAACCCACACAGGCCAGTATTTGATGTTTGACTCCCACCACCCTTTAGATCACAAGCTGAGTGTCATCAGAACCCTGCAACACAGAGCAGAGAAAATCCCCACTAGCACAGAGGCGAAGGCTAAAGAAATTAATCATCTCAGGGGAGCCCTTAAACCCGGATATACCCAGACTGGGCCTCTGTCAAAAGGAGTAGAAGGAAAGAAAAGAACACGAAGAGTGAAGGGGAAAAGCAAGACAGGAGAAAGAACATGGTCATCCCATATGTATCAGGGTTCTCTGAGAAATTAAGAAGAATTTTCAAAAAAACACCATATCCCATATCTGCTATAAACTAAACAACACACTAAGGCAGCAATTGGTGCATCTGAAAGACCCAATACCATATACGCAGTGCAGTGCAATGAAGAGAGCTCTTATTTGTATGTGGGGGAGACCAAACAGCAACTGCACTAACATATAGCCCAGCACAGAAGAGCCAATTCCTTGGATCAGGACTCAGTACCTGCTTTTTAAGGGAAAAGGACATATGTTTGAAGATTGTGATGTCAACATCTTCAGAAATGTGCTAAGTTCAGGTTCACTTTTGTTACACCACCTCCTGCAGCTCCATGTCATGTTGTTTGTACCATTTTAAAGGGGAATGTTTAAATGGTTACCTGCAGCTCTGCACCATGTGCTTACTTCCACATACGTGCTGTGTGGCAGCTTGCAGTATACTATTAGTTATATAGTAATACACACAATCCTATAAATAGTACAGGTAGAGAAGTAAACATGTAAAAAGACATAGCCTTTTGCAGTTGAAATGCTTGCAAATATTAAATTAACAGCTATCCTCCCACTATGCACGTGCATAGTCTCCCAAATCAGCTAGTCTTATTTGCTGTTTTCTTTGATGATTGGCTGGGAGACACTGGCAGGTTGGGAATTCTGAGGTCAACTGTTACATTTAGCATAAAGAAACGTGAATACAAACACTAGGAGCCTAGTTAACATGTGCAGAAAGACCACTAGGAAGAGACAGCACTAGAAAGTAGCAGTTTATGGGCTAGGCCACACTATAGCGTTTTTCTTGCGATTGCGCAAACGTTTTTCACGAATCATTGGAATCACGGAAACGCACCAAAACCCTGCGTTTCCGGGTGCGATGCGATTGCGCTTGCGATTTGCGTTCCGCATTTTTTATCTAATGAAAAAACGCAAACGCAACGAATTCGCATGCGATTCCGTTTGCGTTGCAGTGTGGCCGTGCCCTTATAATGGTTTTAATAATTGACAGTGATAAGATCTGTGTAGCTGCCTTTTGTAATTAGGGTTTGATTCCCCTTAACTGTAAATGTTCAATGACAAACACCTTTAAATGGCACTGCACAGCTAGTATCATACTAGCCAGTATAATGAGCAATGAAATGTTTAAAAAAAAAAAAAAAAGGTATGCAGTCATTGCACAGCAATACATTTCGCTTTTCCTTTTAGTGATTCTGTTATCACCCAGCCACTAATGCAAAAACAATACATTTAAAGAAAAAAGGGGGGAGGTCTCCTACAATGTTAACTGGTTGCTGGGTATTTCAGCTTTAATAAAAAAGAAACCTCGACAAAATTAGGGAATGCTCAGAAGAAAATGGCATTATTCTGGATTTAGAAAAATAGTGTTAATACTTGCTTTTTGCAACTTTTATCTTTTGAGATGCTTTTACGCTTAGTGACTATCGAGCATATTTATTAAGCAATACATGTTAAATTTCAACACTATTTTCCAATACATTAAATTGCAAAATGAAATTTTTCTCTGCCGGTCAATGAAATTTTCGCCACACAATGCAATGGCACTTTTCACTGAGTTACGGTAACTTTGTGAAAACTGTTGCTTTTATTCTTACACTTTCACTGTACATGCGATAGATTGGGAGAGCAGGTAACATTGGAATACATTTGAGTTTTTCTTAAAGGGCATGTCCACTCCCAAAACTATAATCTCCCCCACTACTGGTCCCACTCTGTAGTGTAATGAAATCCTTACCTTACATCCCTGCTCCAAATGGTTCTCCTGGAATCCCCCCGCAAAGTCCAAAAAACTGGCCACCAGGAGGATAGCAGAATCCATATAGGACTTTGCCTCCTGTCTCCCCTCCAGGAGAAGTTTAGCATGCGCACTGCAGCCCCCCCCCCCCCTCCCTATTCCTCCCTCTCTCACCCGATTTGGTCTCTCTCCCCTAGCTCCAAACTCTTTATATATATTATAGGTATTGGTCCCCCAGCCCCAACGGCAATAACCTTATATCCAGAAACTCCCCCGATAGTTACTTACCTTGCCTCTCAACTCCGCCGTTCTAAGCAGCCAGCAGCCTCTCAGCCAATCACTGATGTGGCTGCCGGTCCCGCCCCCTGCCTGCAGTTCCATTCAAGCAGAGGGCCGGGATTGTGAGGCGGGGGAAAGGGGTAAGGTAAGTAACTATCGGAGGAGTTTCTGGATATAAGGCTATTGCGTTTGGGGCTGGGGGACCAGTACCTATAAAATATCAAAAGGGGTTTGAAAGGGTGGACATGCCCTTTAATATGTTTTACACATTCCTTCAGTAACAAAATGGTAAATTGACTTTATTAACACTTTATGTAATTTACCTCATTAGAGGTAAATAATTCCTCTTTAGGAAAGATGCATTCTGCTTGCACCCTTTAGGATTTATGGGGGTATCAGACCCTGCTTGCTGCAACAGTTTAGAAAAATCAGAGCAGATGCAAAACTGGTATCTGTTCGACAAACTATCTTTATAATTGTAGGAGATCAGCACTAAAACAGGAAGTATTCAAATTTAGCTTTAAGGTGGCCATACACTATTACGATTGTAATTACGATCTTAAACCGACCGATATTTTGATAGACAGATGAACAATGTTAATTGTATGTAGATGTACAAAGCATATTGTTCGACATTCAATTTGTTTCATGGTTAATGTTGAATGTTGTCCATTGTGAGGTTACATTACATTAACATTTAATCGGAACTTCAGAAAACACTACAATCATTTTACCAATCGACTTAAAAAAAAATCGGGAAAATTTCAAATTTTTGGGCCAATCGAAGGAAATGTCAGATTGTACATAAAATCGGCCTAATGTAAGCCACCTTTATATATCAGTAAGTAAAAGATGTTTGTTAAGGGCAATACAAATGGATTCAGCTTTAAAGAAAATAAAAACGTAGCCTTTAATAATAATAATAATAATATTGGCTTTTTACTGTATGGTCATTATTACTGTGTTTATAGTAGAAGAAAAATTGTTTAAATTCTCGGCATTCTCACTTAGCCTGCAATATCTTGGCTTTCCCACGTTTGGTCTTTTTGTTTGGTTGTTAATTTATCTGAACTAAATTTACTCTTTAAATTATAAGCAATTGGAAAAATACATAAATGAAAGCTCCAGAACGTGCCCCTGCATTTAAAGAAATAGTCCAATGCATGATACAAATATACATGTTTGTATCAAAGAAAGTAAATTTTTCCCCGGAACTCTCAAACCTGTGAATGAATAAGCCAAGTTTCTCTGAATAATGACAAGCAAAGTTTTCTACTGTATAAACCTTAATAAAGAAAACAGATTAAATCCCAAGTGTGTGTAGACTGAGTCAAAAAGCCCTGAATCATGAATTCTTCTAAATAACTAGATCAGCAGGTACGCAATATTCTGCTTGTACCAGATAAATATAAACCACAAGTACTGTTCCTGACCGTGAAATAGTTGCAATGATTAATAGACATTTGGTAGGCTTTTATTTTCACTCCAGCCTCCTCAGGGGCCTATGTAGTGTGCAATCTACTGTAATGCTTTTTAAAGTTGAACAGGTTCCAGCATTCGTGTGGGGTTATAAATATGAGAGCTCCGTCTCATGCATCATGTTCGGGGCTGGTTTCTTTCACTTGTCTAAACTGATACAGAAAAGCCATCCTTGATATAGTCTGTTTTCATAACATGCCTCAAAGTGCTTTAAAATGAAAACAGCCAATCTGGACACAGCAATCACGTTTTTACAAAGCAAGAAGGAATATAATGAACCAATATTACAAATCTTTTTTTTTTCCATTGACCACATGACAAACCAATTTACCTGGAGTAGATCAGGTTCTATTCCCTGGCTAAAATGTCAAAAATAAACTCCTACAGTATTGTATCTTCCAATTGATGAGCAAATTAGAGCAGGTAGTTTCTCCGATGACCAGAACATGTTTGCAAAATGAAAACACTACATGACATTTAAACTCACTTAACTTAATCTTATTTAAAACACTGTTTGTCATTTAGGATAGATGCTTACCAATATAATATGTTTTACATAGGATTTTAAAGAGGTAACTACTGGAATATCTATAAAATTATATCTCTGAACCTTAAGAATTTAGTTCAGTAAGTTTCCTTTCTACATTACTTTCTCTGTTTATTTAAATTAAGACAGATTACTGCAATATCTTACTTCCTGTATATGTTATATCAGTGTTTTCTATACTGGCTCTATAACTCAAGTCTCTTATTTCATGAGATCTGATATCTAGAAACACATGCGGTGTACACTGCATTTCTTTACTTCTCTCCTGATTTACTCTGACAGCTACATTCATTTCATATCAGATCCCATACAATCAGAGGAGCTCGTGTATCCACCTTTCACCACAGCTGACTTTTTTTTGTGTGGTCATGTAACTGTGGAGCACTACTGAGACACATCTGTTTTGTATTATAACCTTAGGCATAAACTATATGAAAGTTGTAAGAATAAATATTTTTTTTACAAAGCACATATAGGGGTGTTTAAATGTAAAGTTAAGGATAAAACACATGTTTAA
>JAACNH010005201.1:0-21103 GCA_019447015.1 Hymenochirus boettgeri | reverse complement strand
GACTTATTAATGTCCAGACGGAAGATGAGAGATAATGATCTTAGATTCATCACCCCTTTTAATCAACAGTGGGATAAAATCCAAAAGGCCTTGTCAGACAACTGGCGTATACTTAAAAGTGACCCTTTATTAAGAGATGTTATGCCTGTAAAACCTCTCGACAACAAAGAGATGTCAAAATCTAGCTGACAAACTATGTAAGAGTCATTTTGAGAAATCTCCTCATACACTTGG
Source organism: Hymenochirus boettgeri (assembly GCA_019447015.1). Classification (NCBI taxonomy): domain Eukaryota; kingdom Metazoa; phylum Chordata; class Amphibia; order Anura; family Pipidae; genus Hymenochirus; species Hymenochirus boettgeri. The sequence goes on along the minus strand of JAACNH010005201.1, from coordinate 20,869 downwards.
GAGAGGTACTAAATGTACTGGTATGTACAAATGTGGGACATGTAAGCTATGTAAATATATGTATCAAAAGGATGTTTTTGATGACAATAAGGGTAAGAAATATCAGATTCAGAGATTTTACAACTGTAATAGTAGAAATGTAGTTTATATACTTACCTGTACTTGCCCTCTAAGATATGTGGGTAAGACGACACAGAAAATTAAGGAGAGACTTAGTGCCCATTTGTCCAATATTAGAAATGCAGCTAGACTTTCTATAGAGGGACGCTACATAACAAGTGTGGCTGAACATTTTTTAAACCAGCATGATGGTAAGACTGATGCACTCAAATGTATGGTTATTGATAATGTTAGACTTAGTTCCAGAAGTGGGGCTCTTGAGAACCTACTGTTAAAAAGAGAGGCACAGTGGATCTATAGATTGGGCACTATGGCCCCTGCTGGTTTGAATGAAGAGTGGGATTTGACTCCTTTTATATGACTATGCTTTCTTCTTATGTCTGATCCAGATGGATGATTGGTTACCATTGAAGACTTCGGATTCCGTTTATCCTTCTCAATTGACTCCACTGTAGAAGACATCTACAATATTGCTGGTTGAATTTTGATGACCATATTATGAAGCATGTTTCAGCGAAGGATTATAATGATTACGGTTGAATCTATGGAAGTTCATCTACTCTGGAGGATGTGGGATCTTATTTCTTATCAAATATTGAATCTGTTTATCAGTTGAATCAATTGTCTCGCATAGACGTTGGAGTCTGTGTCATCCTATCCACTCTCAGTTTCTCATTTGGAGGCACTTCATGACTGCTTTATTGTTGAGATGCTACCATACACTCACCTTGGAAACATTGATGGTATACTTTACTTCGGATTTGGTGATATGATGGTCTGGACCTCCTATCCCGTTCTGGGAAAGGTATTATGTCAGCCTGGACATCATCTTCAAGGATGCCATGCTTTGCCTCCAGTTCATTAGAATAGACTTACCCAGTAATCGTATACTTACCTTTAGGATGACTTCCCTGTACTTGTTTAGGGAATGTTTTTCCCTGTACATGTCTAGGGATGATTCTTTTTAGGAAGTCTATATATTCTGGTACTTTGTACACAAGTATTATATTTATGCTCTATTTTCATGTTCCTTTATATTTGTATATGTTATCAGGATCTGTTTAAAGACCTTGCATGATACGTGTTTTATGGGTAAATTATATATCTATAGATAGCAGTATTTTTTGTAAACTGATTTAGATATCGGTGCATATCCCCTCTTTGCGAATGGAGGGATCTTTTCCCTGTGTGTTTTCTGTTGTGTGCTTTATTGGTCACTAGGGGGACCTGCTGCCCCTATGGATGTAGATACTTGTGGATGGCATTTCTGATATGAGTGCCACCAACATAACTATTAATGATTGAGTTACGCGCAAGCTGTGGGTATCTTTTGCGCATCTGTTCCCACTTTTAAGATGGCCGACAGAGTGTTTTCTGCCCTTGCTATGTATGGGTGGACGCATGTACGTGCATACGCACTATTGGTCCTTCGTAGAGACGAAGGATGTTTCAGGGGCAGGCTTTACTCAGCTGATATCGCGGGACTCTATCTTGTGACCTGTTCTTCGCGGGCTTTTTCCCCTGTTGACGTTACTTCCAGTTCCTTTTCACTTATGCTGCTTAGGTTTAAAGGGTGTTATTCAGTTGATGGTATCTTGCCGTTGGATGAAGTCCGATTATACGGACGAAACGTGTCCGGCTTCTTTTTAATTAGCTCTTCAAACCTCCCTATGTATCCTGACCATGCAGACGAGTGCTTAGTGGTGAGATCATGCTGGTTATGTTCGGCCATTGGTTTTAGGTGCTCCCTCCTATAAGGGGTACTTATAGTGTTAGGGAAGCTAGCCTATATCATATGATTACTACTTATGAACCAAATTATTGTTGTATGTATATGTATAAGATATTTTTTCTATACCGTTGTTCTATGCATATTTACATGTATATGTGTTTGATGCACCACTTTGCAATGTTTACCTATGTATACATTAACATCTTTGTATGACTGGATGAATGAATATACCCGTATATTTTCTGTGTGTTGCACCTTTGTGATACTGAGGTTTGGAGATGTGTTTTTAATGTAATTTTTGTTACACTGTTTGGCCATATCCAAGGTTTATATATTTAATAAAGGATATTTTATGCATTACTATAGTTTGGGTGTGCCCTGTTTATACCACTTCTGCTCTCTTTTGGTTACTATATTATATTAGTGGTAGGAGCATCCCTTACATTATTTTTTCTTGATATTAAAGTGATCTGTGCCGGGCAAATCTCTCTATGTATATATTATGTGGCCATGACCACATGACTGGTCATGACTGACCCTCATTCTGCATTGCCTGCAGACTGTGTGTTGAACACCTCCTAGGAACTGACATGAAAGCACCTACCTAAATGGTGAGTAGCTCATATCACGTAGAAATCTAATACTGGTCATTCACTTATTAGACATTAGATATGCTTGACAGTTTATTGTCTAAGCTATCTAAAGTCTAAATACAGTTTTACCTGCCAGTGTTTTTAACCCCTGACTGTCAAAATATTGAATGCAAAATAATTGTGCAGTTATCCAAATGTTACAGGAGTATTCCGGGAATTTCAGGAAGTAAATTATGTAGTGTTTGGCCAGCATAAGTTTAGTTGACTACCTGGATGGCTAGCATTAACATATGCAGTCCAGTAATTAGCTATTGAACAGCTGATCGGTATATGTGTGTGGGTGGGGGGGGCTCTCTTGTTACTTTATTGCAATCAACAGATAATCTTTTAACCCATATCCATATTATTTATAAATCTTGGAACCTATGGCGTATTTCTATTCTAGCATATATGCCCTGCTTCTGTTTAAAAGAGCACTTAGAATTCAAGATATTTATATTGCTAGAAACACAGAGCTAAATATAACAGCTGCATAGGAAGCGTTCTGACTAAATTATTAATGTGATTCTAATGGCACAACCAAAGTTTAGTCAAAGTGTATGAAACATAATTTATTCTTTGTAATAGTAGCTGCTGACATTATCCCACAGCTATGTTATCACACGCCACGATCAAATAAATTCATGTCATCAGTGTTTACAGGGGAGCAACAAATGTTAGGGAAAACAGAAGATACATGCGAAACCAGTTATTTGATCGTTTCAATTCATTCGGGTTATACACTTCACATCCAATAAAAGGTTCCGTACCAAGGAGGATGTATGCAGTGCTAATAAAGCCAAATCAGTGAAGAGCAAACCTTTCTTTTCTTATTTACATCATATCAATCTAACTTTCAGCAATCAATGGCACAACAATCAAGAATATTTAGTTTACACCAATGCATGGTGTGGAATCATAATAGTATATACGGTTTACATTGGAGAACATTTGCATGGAGATATGATCGCTTTAGGGCTCGTTCACGCTAGAAACTGACAGAAACTGACAGTAATGCACAGCATGTGTTTGTCAGTTTGTATCCATTTTTTAACAATGTGTATTCCATAGATCTCTATAGAAAATGCATGAAAAAATGGACAGAAATGCTGCATACAGTGCGTTTTTTAAACGGACTGGAAAGGAATGGATTATAACGCAGCAGGTGTGAATGATATTATGAAATCCTATGGGGTTTTACTGTCTGTCCATTTTTTTAAACGAACCTGCGTTTGAAAACCGGATACAAACTGATGTAGTGTGAACGAGCCCTTATACAAATATATTAATGGGGCCATAAAATAAACTCTCTGGTGCATTGTTTACTAATCTATCATATCAGAGGACTCGTGGACATCCTTAAGGTTGGAAGAAAAGAAGTTTCACCTTCAGGTTAGGAAAGGTTTCTTTACAGTGAGAACAGTGAAATTGTGCAACTGTCTTCCAGCAGATGTGGTAATGTTCATTAAATAGCTTTAAAAATGACCTGGATAAGTTTCTAAAACTAAATAATATTGACATTTATATTAATACATATACTGTGGTTCTGGGGGATACCGGGATACTTTCCGATTGTCATTTGGAGCCAGGAAGGAATTCCCCCCCCCCCCCCCCTTTTTAGTTTTTTTTTTTTTACTTCCTCTATATCAACTGTTAGATAGGGTTAAAAAGGAGGGTGAATAGGTTGGACTTGATGGGTGTATTTCTTTATTCAACTTCAATTACTATGTTACAATGTGTGGTTGGTTGTATTTAATAATGCTATTTTTTAAACAAATATGGGCTCGTTTACCCAGAAGCGCTGGGCAAAAAAGGCATGTTAAAGTTGAACTAACCTATTTAATACAGTTTAGCGTGACTTTACCAAAGGGTTTGTGGTGGCGGTTTTCCAGGAAGCGAACTGCACAGCTGCTGCAAACCTATTGAAACAGTTTGTACAACTTATTTTGGAAAGTCTTACACCAGCCTCAAGGCTGGCGTTAAACTTCTGCAAGTGCAAGTTGGTTTACCAGGAGCCACTATCGCTATATCGAATCAGAGCAGTGAGTGCCGACAGTAGCGATAGTGGCTCTTGGTAAAGGAGCCCCATCAAGATTAAGATCTTTGACTTGTGAGGTTTTTTTTTTTTTTAGTTTTTTTATATGACCAGTCAGATGAATAAGATAAATAGATAAAAATTTAATCCAACTTGCTCAGTTTAAAACTACATCTAATAATGCTCTGTAAATGTAGGACAATCAGTAAACCGTTCAGTTGGACAGTTAGATAGGAATAGCAAAGGATCAAAGATAGTCATTAGCCCTTCCAATAAGTTATTTCTTCCTTTTTCATTTAAAGGGGAAGTTCAGTGCAAATACATATACTTTTAAGAAAAAAGAGCAGTATTTTTTCATCATAATGACCTTAACCTGTCCATTCAGCATTTTGTCTGTGTATAAATATATGACTTTTGCAGTACCCCTAATAGAGACCATTATGGTCTTTCCCTTGACCCATCGCCTGGGTTGATTCAGTTGATCTGAGAAACTTTGACTCATCCAACAGCCAATCAGTAGAAATTACTTCTAGGAACGTTCCACGTTAGTGTGCATTCTGGGAAGAAGGACCTTACAGAACCTCAAATGTCAGCTCCCTTATGTCAACTGCAGGGAATAGCAAGGGTTAAAAATTCAGCTGATTTTTCAAAATGGAAGAGAATATGTAGAATAACTACCGGTAGGTGTGCATAATATAAACTGAGAAGATTAAAAATAATATTTTCCACTGAATTTTCCCTTTAAATGTTATTGAAGTTATATTAAGGTAAAAACCCAGATCACATAATGCAATTTTATTGTAATTTTAATTGGAAATTAAAGCACCATCTTAATAAACTACTTTGTTTAGGAGCCAAAAGATAAACTGGAATACACACATACACTGAAAAAGAATAAAAACAATCAAGGTGAAAACAAATCAAACATTTTCTTTCAGTATGCCAGCAGTAATAACGAGGGCTGAGAGTGTGGGCCCTTTAGAAGTATCGGTGACAAAGATGCTTAGGTAAGTACCCAACAGGTCAAAGATTTTGCTGTAAGGACGGGTTTAGTGAAACAATTTCATCTTGGTTGCTTATAAAAAATAAATGTGGTTGTGGTGTATATATAGTGTACATAATGTTCTGCTGATCTAACGAAAACATGCAGAAAAAGATGACAAATGCCCACTCCAGAGCAGAACTTTCGGCTGTCAGTTTTAATGATGAAAATCTGATAAATATGTTGGTCATGGGAAAAATTTTGGCTCATATTTACCATAATCTATCAAAGTTGTGTAACAGATTTTTATGTACCCCTCACCTGCTGGCTTTCAAGCATTAGATGAGCGTCTCTTCTCTCCTTGTTAAAAGTGATTTATATATCTAGCAGAAGCATTTACCACTCTTCCTTAAATCTTTGAGGAAGCCACTTTGTTCCTCTGTAATCAGGGGTGTAGCTAGATTTTAGAAGCCACCCACCCATATAAAAACCATACATAGTTCAGCCCCACAAGCCCCATTTTTGTTTTACTTAAAAACGAGGTTTGTGGGGCTGAACTATGTATGTTACATGTTTTTAAGGAGGGTCGACATGTCTGCAGGGGACCTGGACTAGTCCCCTATTGGCTCTGTGCCCCATAGCAATTGCTATGGTTGCTATAGTGATCCCCTGTAATGTTCTCTAATAATGTGCGTCAAATCTTCACATTGAAATGTGGTAAATGTTTACCAGCTTATGGTTCTATGGGCCTTACTTTTTAGTGAAACCACACCTTTAACAATCGTTTTCAAGTTATAATCGGTCATTCATTTCTGATCTGTTTAACATGCGTTAATTTACAATTGTTATTGTAAATTAACCGTAACGATTGCAAATTAACTATAGCGATAAATAGTATAAATCTACGATAATGCGATGGTAGATTTACGATCATCATAGAATAACATTGAAGTAGTTTAATACCTCATGGTATTCTACGAGCAAACATTCATAGAGCAAACGTGCAGTGTCGCTTATTAAATTGTAAATTTAATAAGCTAATAAATGTTTGAATTTTGTAACCGTGTACAGGGATTTATTTACATTAGCCCACATTAACTAGCAGAAGCATTTACCACTCTACCACAAGGTGACTCCAATAACTGCTGCGAAGCCCTGTGTTTTATAGTTTATTATTGATGCTCACAAAGAATCTTGTGATTTTTTTATACACATACCATGTTGCATTTTTGTTTAGTTCTACTTTCTTCCAAGTCACGGTACTACTTACAAAACCGTTATGTAACTTCCTGAAGACTTCTGTTGTGTTTCTGATTTTATCACAAGTTTATTATTCAGTTTGGAGCAATATACTGTCAGACCGCTACTTAGTATCAGGATGGGAGTCTTAGTGACCATATTTGCTTTCACAACTAGAGACAAACATTTGACTTTCTTGCTTGTTGAGAATATTTGTTCTGTTCTTGGCACAAGATGATAATAATTGAGCTTGTTCTGGGAGTATATAGTACAACAGGTTAGGCTGTAAATGTGCAGATTTATATGCAATGTAATCATAGCACATATCAAATGCATAAAGGCATTAAGGGGCATATTTATTAATATCAAAGAATATTAGGGTTAACGCAATTGTAAGGCCACAGTCGTTTAACCCGGTCTATAATAAAATATTGATGTCCATAGACCGATTGATATTATCTTCTGATCACGGCCAATATTATTGAAACTTCACAAAGTTTCAGCCACTAGGGTAATAAAGATGGGGCACACATGGGCAGTTATCAACCAATAATATTGCAACATCTATGTCCATCGTTAGAAATATCTGGCTCAACATTATAGGGAGAAGGGTGTTGAAGCTCACACATTCAAAACTGTTTTATCTACAAATATTTTATGGAGAAAGGAAATCATTTTTATTATGTTGACGCTGAGTCCTCTACTGCCGTGCGGCAAGTAAATTATATGTACAGCAGCAAGGGATATGTATACCTGCCACTGAGGGAGTAAGTAAGTTAATTTAGAATAGTATAGTAAGTAAGTTTAGTATAGTAAGTTTAGTATAGTATAGTAAGTATGTTTTGTAAGTTCAGTAATTAAGTTTAAAAGTTTACTAATTAAGTTTAGTATAGTAAGTAAGCAAGTTTAGTACATTAAGTATGGTATAGTAAGTTTAGTATAGTATCTATAGTATTGTATACTAAGTAAGTTTAGTAAGTCCGTTTAGTATAGTATGCAAATTTAGTATAGTAAGTTTAGTATGGTATAGAAAGTTAAATATAGTATAATAAGTTACGTATAGTATAGCCGTAGCTTTGAAGCTCACATATTAGAAGTTTTATCTACACATAATATTAATAATAATATTGCTATTTGCTACATCTATGGCCACCATTAGAAATATCTGGCTCAACATTATAGGGGGGAGGGTGTTGGGAAATCTGTAGCTTTGAAGCTCATATATTAAAAACTGTTTTATCTACAAATATTTTAGTAGAAAGGAAATAATTTTTAATGTTGACGCCATACCTGAAGCTTAGTCCTCTGCTGCTGTGCGGCAAGTAAATTTCGAATAGTATAGTAAGTTTAGTATAGTAAGTTTAGTATAGTAAGTTTAAAATAGTATAGTACGGTAAGTTTAAAATAGTATATTAAGTAAGTTTAAAATAGTATAGTAAGTTAAGAACAGTATAGTAAGTAAGTTTAGAATAGTAAGTAAGTTTAATATAGTATAGTAAGTTAAGAACAGTATAGTAAGTAAGTTTAGAATAGTAAGTAAGTTTAATATAGTATAGTAAGTTACCATGTATACCAGAGTATTACCCGAGTTACAAGTTGAGGTTTTCAGACTGTAAAATCACACTGAAACCTGAACCTCGACTTATACTGATGAGTAGTGATATCAGTGGATGCAACTATCAGTAGATGTGGCAGCCGGATACCTCATTCAAGTTAGTGACTGAGCCTTCAGGCAGGATATCAGTGGATGCGGCAGCCGGATTCCTATTGCCAAGTTAGTATGTTGCTCATATGTCTTAGACTCATTTGTGGCTACAGTTATGCTTTAAAGCGACACTGCTCATCCTTGCTGGGAGGGGGGGTGCAGTTCCACTGCAGATGTTTGTAAACTACAACTCCCAGCAACTAAAGCATGTAGTGTGGGATTTAAAGGGCACCTCACCCACAAAACAGAATCAGGAGGATGGTATCTATTGTTAAAGATTGCATTCGGATTCCCACACAGTAGCCCCATACGGTAATAGCCATACTGGATTTGGCTATTACTGTATGGGAATTCTGCTGTCCATTTATAGGGCAACTAAAGCCTCAAAACAATACAGAATCAGAAGACAGCAGTGGTTATATTTTCTACCCTCGACCCAGATCGACTTATATACGGTAGTTTAGTATAGTATAGTTTAGTAAGTAAGTTTAGTAATGTATAGAAAGTTTAGTATAGTATAAGTTTAGTATAGTATTGTATAGTAAGTTAGTTTAGTAAAGTATAGTAAGTTTAGTAGAGTATAAGTAAGTTTAGTATATTTAGTAAGTTTTATATAGAATAGTAAGTTTAGTAGAGGGGGCGTGGCTTGACGCGAGTCCCGCACGGACGCATGGTGTAAGAGCTCCCGGACGAAATCCCTATCTAAAGCAGCACACAGCACCCAGACAAGCTAAAAACTACCCCTAAAAAGTCATGGGGAAGCCCAAAGGGGTGAGAACACCAGCCACCCAAAGCGGACCTCCAAATCAAGGCATTACTCACCTCTTTACCAAAACTAAAGAGGACACAAAATCCAAGATGGCGGCGCCCAGCAACACAGTGCACCAGAGTCCAGCACACAGGGAAAACCCAGACTCTTCCAGCTCAGAAGAGGATATTGAATCAACAGATGATCTCCGCTCTGTTCTACGCTCCCTACCAACCAAAGGTGATTTTGCAAACTTACTCACTAAAGTAGAACAAACATGTAAAGTAGAAATAGCCTCTCTACGCTCTGATATTAAAGAAATTGGCAACAGGGTTGTGGAGCTAGAAAGCCAAAATCAAGAGCACGAAAACGCAATAGCCCAGATAGGCACAGACATGTCTGAACAAAAAGCTATAACGCGAGCACTGCTCAACCAACTCGACGACCTCGAAAATCGAGGCCGCCGAAACAACATTAGGGTAAGGGGGCTCCCTGAATCCATATCTACATCAGAACTGCCTAATGTTCTACAAAAGATATTTAACACCATATTAGGAGCAGCAGAGGACGCGCCAATAAAAATCGATAGAGCGCACAGAGCATTACGACCAAGGGATATAGATGATACTAGACAGAGGGACGTGATCTGCTGCATCCATCACTATCCAATTAAGGAACAAATAATGCTAAAAGCTAGAGAATGTTCCGAACTAATCTTCAATAATGCCAAAATCTCTATATATGCAGACTTGTCCAGAAGGACACTACAACAGAGGCGAGCACTAAAACCACTGCTTACAATCCTCCAGGAACAAAAAATCCAATACAAATGGGGCTTCCCCTTCTCACTAATTGCAAGAAAAGATGGCAGAACAGCAATACTAAAAGACCCAGAAAACCTACACTCATTTCTAGAAAAACTGGGGATCCCAAAAGTCTCCCTCCCAGACTGGGATCAACCTAGCTACACCACATACCTCCAACAAAAGGAGACATGGAAATCCCCAAAACAACACAGAGAAAAACGTCACTACTCACCACACAATGCCCTACCCAAATGAGAAGGACTACACCAACTAACTCTTAAAATTGAGGAGGTCTATACCTCTTAACAACCACCCCACTACGAACGCAAGGGGTCAGCGTTTAAACAGAACATTCAATAGATAGGGACAAACACCCACCGATGGGACACCCGCCAACTTACAACCCCAAAAGGGTACCTTACCTCTCGAGGGCAAGGAGAGGTCCATGGTTGAAAATTCACGGCCAGTCCAAAATTTGGCCAGTTAACCTCTACTCCTTTTTCTCACTGTTTTTGTTGATAATGTTAAAGTTGACTTTTCTAAAAATGTGTCTTAACAATAATACCCATTGCTACATAGATAAGAATCGCTATGCATATATGTTTTCTTTTTCACAGGTAAAGCAAAAAAGGAAGACACAAGTTAACCGTACCAACCCCCCCTTTCTTTTCTCCCTCTTTTCCCCCCTATTCATACCCCTAACCCTCTCCTTCCAAAGTGAACGCTCCGGCTCGGACAATAAAACAAATAACCCCCAAACTAAAAAATGGAGACGGAACTAAGGGTCTGCACGCTAAACGCTAGAGGACTGAATGTCCCACAAAAAAGATCTCAGATCTTATATAACATGCAACAAGAAAAAGTAGACATAATTATGCTACAAGAGACACACTTCAAACGAGCTTAATTCCATCATTACGAGACAAATACTACACTCAATGGGTCCATAGTTCTAACGCCGAAGCAAAAACAAAAGGAACCTCTATAGCATTCCACAAAAGACTACCAGTCACAATCAAAAACTCACTAATTGACAACAACGGACGATACATTATACTGAATATCACTATTAATGACCATACACTAACATTAGCAAATTTTTACCTACCCAATCATTCTCAAATCACTACAGGTATACAATACTTAGAGAAACTGATCAACTTCGCTGAGGGCAACATTATTCTAGGAGGAGATTTCAACTTTGTAATAGACCCCAACATAGACTCTACGTCAGGACACTCACACATACCATATAAAACACTTAACAAATTCAAACCAAAAACTACATGAATTGCAACTCATAGACATGTGGAGAACCCTCCACCCAACTACAAAAGACTACACATACTATTCAGCTCCCCATGACACGTATAGCAGAATCGACCTATTCCTCACAGCACATAAACTACTGTCATGGAAACCTAAATGTAAAATAGGCCCTACCTTATGGTCAGATCATGCACCCACATACCTAACACTCGCAATCCCTAACTACACAAAAACAGCCTGGAACTGGCGACTAAACGACCATCTCCTGAAAGACCAAAACTGCATACAAGACATAACTCAAACGATTGAGACCTTTATAGAAACACACAGAAACGATACAACGTCAGCACCCAACAAAAGGGAAACCATAAAATGCATTATACGGGGCACACTAATAAAACATGGCACCAGAATAAAGAAAGAAACCACAAAACGTACAACAACTCCAATCAGATATACTCAAATTAGAAACCAATCACAAACTACACAGGGACCCACAAATCCGACAAGAACTAAATAAAACCAGGACCCAACTACTACACATACTCAACAAAAAATACTGTCTCAGACAGGACTACAAAAACAGAATAATGTATGAATACAGCGATAAATGCGGCAGACCCTTGGCGAACTCTCTAAGAAACAAGAAACAAAGAACCTATATTCCTAAGGTTAAAACAGTCAATGATGTGATAATGCACAGGTCTGAGGACATCGCTGGAGAATTTCAGAAATTTTACGCTAAATTATACTCCTTAAAAGCTACACCGGCCACTAACAACACCGCAAATAAAATAGAAAACTCCCAGGAATACATCACAAAAACAGCCTTACCCACACTCACAGTAGAACAAACACAACAACTTGAATTACCCTTCACTCCATCAGAACTGACACAAACAATCAAAACCCTTAAAGGAAACAAAAGCCCAGGACCAGATGGATACACTGCCCCCTTCTATAAAAAATTCCAGAAAGAACTAATCCCACTACTGCTGGAGGCCTTCAATAAGGTTTCCCCTATTCACCCCTTCCCCAAACAATCACTAGAAACACACATAGCAGTAATTCCAAAACCCAATAAGGACCCCACTACATGCGGTAGCTACCGCCCCATATCACTAATAAACATAGATATAAAAATATATGCCAAAATAATAGCTATAAGACTACAAAAACACATCCCTTTATGGATAAACAGAGATCAGGTTGGCTTCGTCCCACAGAGAGAAGGAAGGGACAACACCATTAAAACAATTATGCTGATAGATCAAGCCCAGAAACACAAAATACCAACGTGCCTCTTATCCCTAGATGCAGAGAAGGCCTTCGATAGGGTCAACTGGAGCTTTCTCGAACAGACACTCATACAAGCCGGAATCGGCACAATATGCCTAAACAAAATCATGGCACTGTATAATTCTAACTCTGCGAGAGTCAGAATCAATGGCACATTATCTAACCCTTTTCAACTATCCAATGGAACGCGGCAAGGCTGCCCTCTATCCCCTTATTTATACATATTAACAATGGAACATCTAGCAAACGCAATTAGAAACAACCCAGACATTACAGGTATCAAAATTGGCCACACATCACACAAAATGGCAATATATGCAGATGATATATTACTATATATCACAAACCCACACATATCCATCCCAAATATTCTTACAGAAATCCAACAATACGGACAATTCAGTAATTTTAAAGTTAACTATCAGAAATCTAACTGCTTAAACATAAACCTCCCAGACGAAACCAAATCATTAATAAAAAACAACTTCCCCTTCAAAATACAAGAAGACAATATCACCTACCTGGGAGTCAAACTTACAGCTAACCTAAGTAAACTCTATGAAAAAAACTTTATCCCTCTCATGGGCGTCATTTCCTCAGACCTGTGCACATGGGAAAATAGACTACATTCATGGTTCGGCAAAATAAATGTAATACGAATGAACATACTACCAAGATTGCTCTATTTGTTTCAGACTATACCTATCCTCTTGCCAATACAATTCTTCAAAAAAGTTCAACAACAAATGTCTAGATACATCTGGGGGAAAACCTCCCCCCCCAGAATAAAATTTTGTAATATAACCCAAAGAAAAGAAAAAGGAGGATTAAATCTACCGGATATGAAAAAGTATCATACAGCTGCACTGATGGTTCACATATCTGACTGGTTCCACCACTCAAAGGATAAACTATGGGTAGAAATAGCCTCACAACTAACTACAACGCCACTATCCATACTTCCTTGGTTACCTACAGCAGATCGCAAACAATCTATAAACACATCTTATTTGCTCCCCCACATCCTCCGAAACTGGGACAAAGCAATAAAAAGATATGGAATATCAAATATATATGGATACATGACACCTATTCTCCACACACCACAATTCCCACCAGGGTACAAAACGGATATGTTTCTAACATGGGAAAAATCAAAAACACCACGTATTGGTCCACTATTACAAAACGATACGATTACTCCTCTGAATACGATGATAGAAAACCAAACTCCATCTACAATGGCACTCTTCCAATATGCACAACTTCAACACTACATCCAAACAATAAGGCACAAAAAAGGCTTTAAAGCATATCCTTCTGCATTTGAGTCGATCTGCAAACAAAATTCCAAGCCCCAACATATAATCTCAAAAATATACAGGATACTACAAAACTCGGACTCTGAGCAACTACCAGCATTTACAAACAGATGGGAGAAAGACTTAAATTGCTCATTCACAGAAGAACAATGGGAAAAATGCTTCACTACAACTCACAAACTCTCAATAGCCTGCAAGGCCCAAGAAAAAAGCTACAAGCTGTTAAGCAGATGGTACAGATGCCCTACCACCCTACATAAAATATACCCCTCAATCCCAGACAACTGCTGGAGATGCCAACAACCAGGAGGCTCCATGTTACATGTCTGGTACAATTGCCCCCCAATACAGAAATACTGGAACAGTATAATAGACATATATAACGAAACATCACTGGACCAAATTGCATGTACCCCTCAATTAATATTGCTAAATATGTTCCCAGCAACACATTCAAACTACAAAACAAATATTCTTCGCTTCTTTCTAATAGCTGGAAGAGCAGTACTACCAAGATACTGGAAACAACAAACCCCCCCAACAAGCAAAAACTGGATTGACGAGTTGAATCAAATAATGAGAATGGAGGAACTCACGGCCATTATAAATAACAAAATAACCAAATTCAACAAACAATGGACTACTTGGATACTATTTATGGACTCTGACAAATACAAAAACCTTCTACAGAATTAACAACCAACAACAAATGTGTACAACTTAAAAAAAATAAAAGATAGAATGTCAAACTACATGAACCACAAGAAAGAGACCGGAGCAATCACCACTACACCCCCCCCTCACCCTCTTCCCCCTCTTCATCCCCCACTTTAATATCTTCTGTTACTTACTGTATTGTAAATTAATGAAACAAGCTACAAAAATGATAACTACTGTAAACATAAGCAATAATGAAAAACAATAAAAATGTTGAATTCAAAAAAAAAAAAAGTTTAGTAGAGTATAGTAAGTTTAGTATAGTAAGTTTAGTATAGTTAGTAACTTTTATATTGTATCGTAAGTTTAGTAGAGTATAGCTAGTATGTTTTATATAGCATAGTAAGTATAGTAAGTTAGTTCAGTATAGTATAGTTTAGTAAGTACGTTTAGATGCATCTTCGGTATAGGTAAATACAACGAAATGTGTATTTAGGGGACTCCTTAATCTGTAAATCTTAAATATAAAATAATGAGGGTGGACATGCCCTTTAATAATAAATTTAAGTTCCTTACTTTTAACTTTTGAATGTGCCAAACTTTCAATTGGGCCAAAATATTGGACAGATGTTTGTAAACTACAACTCCCAGCAACTAAAGCATGCTGGGAGTTGTAGTTTCCAAACATCTGGAGTGCAAACGTATTGGGGGTTACTGTGTGGGATTTAAAGGGCAACTAACCCACAATACAGAATCAGGAGGATGGTATCTATTGATCTATAAGATTGAATGTATAAAAGTTTGACCAGATCATTAGCACTTCCGCTAAATATAGTTGTAAATTAGCCTAATTGGAGTGCTTCCATGACCCTTGTATTATATGTATTTATTGGGAAGCCTGGTCAAGCTTCCATGTGGTTATAGCACCCCCAACATGCCCCTTTTATGGTAGGTCCTATGCCTTTAATATAAAGCACTGAATGGATGGCCTCTTCCCTCATTTTAAAAAGCCAAAGGGCTGGGGGGGAAGTGAGAAAGCCTGTTATATGGATCCAGTGCACAACAATGAGAAATGCAAAAATTTGCTAATGGTAATTGAAGTAAAAAAGGTTAGAAGTTAGCACCTTCCAGACTGGGGTTACCTGGACGTGGTTGGAAGGCTTTTCATTCATGTGATCACAGTAATGTATACTAAAACCCCTTTTCTTATAAAGTATGCCAGTGTGCAGATAATATGATATTGTATGGGGCCTAGGAATGTGCGTTGATTATCTTTTTTACGTTTGTATAAATGTTTGACCAGATCAGTAGCACTTCCGCTAAATGTAGTTGTAAATTAGCCTAATTGGAGTGCTTCCACAATCCTTGTATTCCATACAGATCGCCACAAAACAAATTAAAATATTTGTGAATCTTCCTAAGCTACCTATGGCACACCACATATAAAAATAACTACAAACCCATACTACAATATATATCAAATAAACTACTTAATTGGAACGCCAACTGAGACACTGGTGGCACAATAACCCCAACTGTATCTGGCTAATAACATTATCATAACAAATTTCATGCACAAATGGCAGCAAGACCTCAATACAATATTTTCTACCGACCAATGGAAATCAGAATGTCAGCAACGTACAATTACACATAATGTGCCAGTCACTGGGAAAACAATAGGAAAATCTTGTATAGAACATACTTTACTACAGTTCGATTAGCAAAATATATAACACCACAATGGCAAATGCTGGAGAAAATGCAACCAAAGAGGCAAATTATTTAATGTATTATGGAAATGTCCCAAAATCAATATTCTCTGGAAAAAGGTTTTTCTTTTTATATCCGATTGTTCACTTCCCCCCAAATGGCACTATTAAATATGGTTCTAGAAAATCATGATATTACAGTTAGAAATGTTATATACTATATACTTATATCAACCAAACTAGCAATATGTGCTAATTGGAAATCAGATACTATGCCATCTATCAAAGTAATAAACAGAACAAACACTAATAAGCTATGAAGAAATGTATAGCCTATCAAACGGATCCCACGTTAAATTTCTGAAGAGTTGGGATATATGGATACAACAATAAACAAAACCACTGACATATGAGGAAATGCAGTCTATATATGACATAGAATTAAGGTGCATGGTACAGAACAAACTACAACTCAGGAATAGAGATGGTATCCGGGTCCGATCCGACACGGAAGCCCTCAGTTCTGAAATTCGAATGATCTGCCAAATGGATAGTCAGGATTTTGGGTCTTCGGAGTTTATTTTTTATAATTATCAAACGTTCAATAATTTTTGAAAATAGGCTTGAGCATTCGATAATCCTCAAAAATACTAAAATATTGGAAACTTGAAAGTAGTCTCCAATCGTATTTGAGAATTATCAAATGTTCAAGCCTATTTTCGAGAATTATCAAAAACAACTTTATATTTTTTGGATTTTCAGATCTTTGGGATTTTCCCCGAGATCCGGGAATCCGAAAACGGAATGAAACTGGTGAGTTTCGGCCATCTCAACACTACATATTAAAATTCACTATCAATACTACTACTAATGCTATGACAATTTGAAAAATTGTTGATATCTTGAATATATTTTGCCTTTTCTTTTCTGTAATATATCTAAAATTTAATGGATAAAAAAAAGCCTGCAAAATACTAAACAACTGCCCCCATGTTAAGATGTAACATTACTAACAGTATCTGTTTAAAAACACACAACGAATCTGAATACTTAGGAGAGAAAAACCTAAAAATCTCATTGAGCCCAAAAAAACAAAACAGTTCTTGATAGTTTAGAAGACAAGGAAAATAGACAAATGTAACCCTGTTCATAATTGAATTATGAATGAATTTAATTCAACATTTCATTAATATTTATATAGCGCCAACATCTTCCGTAGAACTTTCCAATTACATATACATTCACATCAAGCCCTGTCCTGAAGAGCTTACAATCTAAGCACATTTATTTGACACGTACATCCTATTAGTACGTCTTTGTGATTGTGAAGGAAAACCGGAGTGCACGGAGGAAAGCCACGCAAGGACGGGGAGAACATACTAACTCCTTGCAGATGCAGTGCTGCAAGACATGTTATTGAACATTAATGGTTAGCTATTAATAACACGCTGAATTAAAAATTCTTAAGCATAAGAACCAAAGCATTTAACATCTTTCATGTTACTGCCACATAGTCAACTTCTATATAAGACAAATTCCATACCTCCAGCCAGAAGGTGAAATGATCAAAATTGAGCACTTTCTTAGCACTTAGACCATTCCTGGTGCACCTAATGGGTCTGTAACCATAGTGAAATGCGGAGTACACATACCTTACTCAATACTCTACAGAACCTTAATAGTTCTGCCTGAATGACCTTTCCGGAAAGTTTATTTTACATTTCTCCCTAATTTATCGCAGAGACCATAGAAATGGAGATATCATGGACCCAGCGGGTCTCTCCTATGATCAGCTTGTTCTTGAGTAAAAACAGGGTTATGTTGTACAGTTTACAAACAATTAAAAAATCTGGCTACATGACAGCTTTCAACTATTTCCATATTATAAAAGTTTTAAATATGTTGACCAGATGCATATTCTGTATCCATGGCATAGCTAGTTTATTCTATATTTGAGAGACTGAAATTAAAGGATAGATTGCATTATGTAAAAGAATCACTGTGCTGAATGACGGCTAAATACTTTTGAACATAATATTATTATTAATATTAACAATATAATACCTCTACTAAAAGTATAATTTGGCATTCACATGAGACATCATATAAACCATGGCAGATGGAAGAGTGCATTAGTATTAATCTATAGATCCTATCCTACATTTTTCCAGGAACTTTAATTACTTTATACATCAAGAACTTGCATTTATCCATGATGGCTAAAGAGGGTCAAGCAGTGAAGCAGCTTTCGAGCAGATTAGAAAAAAAAGAGAAAACTATTTAGTCCCTTAGTGTAAGCACACACACTGTACATTGCTTTTTAAATACAGCTTCCCAGAGATTCTACATTTCCCAGGCTCCCTTACAAGTCATTAATCAAAAGAGCAATAGTCAGCACTCAAAGTTGTTATTAGAAGGCTGTTTATAAGCGTTTCCTAGTAATACGCTACATTGTCGCATATTACTAATTTGACACTGTTTAGTGTATAGATTGGCTAACAACATTTTCTGCAGCTATGCACACAGCAAAAGGGTAAGTGGTGTGACCAAAAAGAGGTCACACCACCCTGAGGCTGCAAACCTCCAAATTAAAGAACAATTATGCTCACCCTCTTTCTTTCCATGGATTGTACCCAGGTTTAGGGCCTTAAGTTAGGTACACACAGTACCGATAAAGCCCCAATACCGTCAGATCTGACAGTATCAGGGCTTTATCGGTACTGTGTGTACATAACTTTCCTGAACGAGCATGCGGTCAAACGGTCATTTGGGAAAGAGGGAAAACTTTCCCTCGGCCGCGCTAGACTCTCTATAGAATCCTGTCATCTTTCAAAAATTCTTTCTTGTGTGTACTCACCTTTAAGCTGGGTACAAGCTGCAAGAATGCTTGGGACTGTGTGTTTCCCTCAGCTGTGGCAGACTCCTCTATAGGGAGTCTACCACAGCCGAGGGAAATTTTCCCTCTTTCCCGAATGAGCGGTCAGCCGACCTGAACGTTCAGTGGCCGTATGCTCATTCAGGAAAGCTAGGTACACACAGTACCGATCGGTACTGTGTGTACCTAGCTTTAACCACTAGTTCCTTACCCCTGGGTTCTTCTTAGTTAAGCAGGATTACTTAAAATAACATTTGCCTTACTTCAGGGGTCCCGATGTGACCAATAAGAAGAAATGCCTTGCACAGCTTGCCTTCTAATTGACCTTGTCGTCAATGGATCGAGGGAAGTGGGTTAGAACAGTAAAGGGAACTTTAGGTATGAAACACTGCTTATCTAAAAAGGCACTGCGTCAACCAACAGGTCCCGACGGACTCTGTATACTATGTGCATGCGCAAGTGTAATGCGCATAGAACACAGAGTCCATCGGGACCTTTCAGACTACGCAGCAGAGGAACGAGAGATCGGGTAAGTACCTTACCTTCCCTCCCGGTTCCTGCAGGTTTTATTGAAGAACGAGAGGTAAGACACAGCTCCTTTACCTTCCGTTCTTCAATAAAACTAAATAGCAAAAAAAAAAAATTAAGCAGTGGAGATATGCTTTACCAATAATAAATGCACTCCATGTGATTACATTTCCATCTTTCTATCAGAAAGTACTATTTATAAATAATTCAGATCTGTTTTACATTGAGTGCCTAACACTTCCTATTACAAGCAGATTGTGTAGGGCAGTGGATTTACCCACTGCCCTACACAATCTTTTAAGAAATTTCATAAATTATTCAGTAGGAATGTTCTAAGAAGTAATGGAAAGCATCTATTATGATGTAATTCTATTTTGTGTGCTTTTTTTTCTTTTCAAGGTGCGGAAATAATTTGTTCTGCTATTTTTTTTATTTTTTTTTCTTAATTTCTAATTTTCTAACCAATTGGCATCAGTTTTCCTACCAGGCATAACAATCACACCTTCTATGTTTTGCCACATTTACATAATAACATAGTAATTAAGGTTGAATAAAGATGTGTCCATCTAGTCCAACCTTTTCACCCTCCTTTTTAACCCTACCTAAACAGTTAATCCAGAGGAAGGCAAAAAAAAAACAAACAGCAAGGGTGGGTGGGGTTCCTTCCCGACTCCAAATGGCAATTGGAAAGTATTCCTGGATCAACCAGAACTATAGTATATGTATTAATACCAGTAATTCTCAATATTTTTTAGTTTTTGAACCTTATCTAGCCCACTTTTAAAGTTTTTCAGTGAACATGCCATTACATTTATTCTAAAAGAGACACTGGAAAGAAGAAACTATTGGATGACCTGCTCATGCCTCTCTGTAATAAGACTAAGCAGTCACAAAACCAAAAAATGCAGAATTATGGATGTTTTTTGTATAATGCAGAATATTTCAGCTAGTGAGCCGCTATCAGGGGCGCCATTATGATAAGGAAGAGTGAGACTTTTGTCTTAGGCAGCAGCACATCTGCGATGCGTGTCCACAATGCGAATGTGCATATTGCTTGGATGCACGCATCCACACACACGCGGGGGGGTCTGCAGTACCTTTGATCTGATCTTGCCTTTGCCTGCCATGACAACTCCTGCCACAGTAAGATAAAACTTATTTTAACAGTCGCTGTGGGCAACTTGCACCTAACAGTCGCTGTGGGCAAC
>JAACNH010005200.1:0-21105 GCA_019447015.1 Hymenochirus boettgeri | reverse complement strand
CAGTCCCATGGCATTCCTTGTTTGCTGTGCCAGTCTTATGACATTCCAGTTTGCTGGGCCAGTCCCATGACATTCCTTGTTTGCTGTGCCAGTCCCATGGCATTCCTTGTTTGCTGTGCCAGTCTTATGACATTCCCCATACATTTCTCATTGTTTTGTCCACGTCACCTGACATTCCCATTTGCTGTTCCGTCCTTTGACTTCCCATTTTGCTGTGCAGTCTCATGACAATCCAACTTTGCTGTGCATCCCCATGACATCCCAGTTTGCTGTTCCAACCGATGACATTCCGAGTTTGCTGGTGTTGTCCCATACATTCCCATTTGCATGTGCCAGTCTCATGACAAATCCCACCCACCTTTGCTGTGCCATCCATGACATTCCATTAGTTTGCTGTGCAGTCGCCATTGACATCACTTTTTCTTGTGAGTATTCACCATTTGCTGTGCTCATCCATGACATTATCGAGTCGTACCCTAAGACGCCTCCTTGGCTATTATTAACCAATCATTGTCCATTCTTAGATTCCTAACGCAGTATCACGTTGGCAGTGATAATAACAATTAAGTCATTCCTTTAGACAATTCACATAACAACTCATTAAATAAAACGATAAATATCTGTTTGTATTCAATTATATCAACTGGCTTGAGTCTTGGATGGGGTTCTTGAAGAACTTTCGCTAATCATCCGACCTGGCTTTCCTTCCGATTCAGAATGACTTGTACAAGAAACTGTGGCATTATTACCCCTGGAAAATCCCAATTAGCATATCACAGCAGGTGTTAAGAGGGTGTGTTGATAAGGGGCTCAAGATGGTGTTATAGGAACGCCCAAGGTAAGGTGTAAACAGCATTGTCATGGCGACAGTTGGTGTCGAACCCCCCCACCTCTATTTAGGCTTGGTTTCTTTATTTTTCACATAAATGGCCTCCTAACACCTCTCTGAACCCAGTCACGTTCCTTCGCCCGTATTTTAACTTACAATCTTTCAAAGGATGTCCTTTCATCCTTAAATGCAGATACACGGCTGAGTCGACCCGAGGAATTGCTCTTCTGTGCTGGGCCATACGTTTTCAGTTGCTGTTTGGTCCCCTCACATACAAATCAGAGCATTCTTCACTCACTGCCCTGCATATATGATGTCCGTTTTCTGTGTTTTGTATTGGGTCTTTCGGATGTACCAATTGCTGCCTCGTGTGTTGTTCGGTTTAAAGCAGACAGGTAACGATGTTTTTTGAAAATTCTTCTTCATATTTCTCGGAGACCCCTGCTACAATATGGGGATGACCATTTCTTCCATCCTGTCTTGGCTTTCCCTT
This sequence comes from Hymenochirus boettgeri, assembly GCA_019447015.1. Lineage (NCBI taxonomy): Eukaryota > Metazoa > Chordata > Amphibia > Anura > Pipidae > Hymenochirus > Hymenochirus boettgeri. The sequence continues at coordinate 19,783 of JAACNH010005200.1, read as the reverse complement.
CACTGTTGGTATTCTGTTCTTTCTTTCCTTCTACTCTCTTCTTGACAAAGCCCAGTCTGGATCCACAAGTTTTTAACGGCTCCTCTGAGATGTTTTCATTTCTTAGCCTTCGCCTCTGTGCTAGTGGGATGTTTCTCGGCTCGTGGTTGCAGGTTCTGTAGGGGTCTGGTAGCAGGGGGTCCCGAGAAATTAAGAAGAATTTTCAACACATCGTAATCCTCTCTGTCTGTCTTTAAAGAAAAAACCCGAACAACACCTGAGGCAAGCAATTAGGTACTCCGAAAGACCCAATAACCAAAACACAAGAAATAGCGACACATATATATCTGCAGTGCAGTGAAGAAGCTCTATTTGTATGTGGGGGAGACCAAAGGCAACTGCATCAACTATGGCCCAGCACGAAGAGCCAATTCCTCGGGTCAGGACGCAGCCGTGTAATCTGCATCCTTAGGATAAATGGCATACCTTTGAAGATTGTGTAATGTTACATACTGCGAAGGAACGTGACTGGTTTCAAGACGGGTTTAAGGAGGCCATGTTACTGTGAAAATAAAGAAACCCACGCCTAAATAGAGGTGGGGGGGGTTCGACACCAACTGTCTGCCATGTTACAATGCTGTTTTTAAAACACCTTCTCTGGCCCGCGTTCCTATAACACCTCTTAGCCACTCATCTGATCACAGCCCTTAACACCTGGCTGTGATAGCTAATGGGATTTTCCAAGGTATCATAATTGCCCACAGATTCTTGTACCGTCTTCTGAATTGAGAAAGCCAGTCGATGATAGCGAACGTCTTCAAGAGCTACATTGTCCACAGTTGATCTAATTGAATACACAGTAATACCATGACCTTGGTAATGAATAGAAACCTTCACAGATCTAATAAGATAAACAATTTGAGGAAACAAACCCAAGCATTGTAACCTGATCCATTGAATAGACATGGATGATGTGACCTATAAAACAGGAAGTGGCAAAGTTTAAAAAAAAAGAAAAGAATTCTGGTTTCCAAGGGCTGTGTACACACTAGCTTTTTTTTGATAGATTGGTCAAACTGTGGTTGTTTTTTTGTTTTTTCTACGTTTGAGTGGATTGTACCACTTTAAATATGGCTGGTCCGATGGAATGGAAGGACGGGTTAGTAGGTGTGTGGTACTGCAGTATCGTGTTTGGAAGTTAACAATACAACTTTAATTATGTGTGCAAATTAGATTTGTTTGACTTTTAGTTTACCCTTTTACTATGGCGTGCCATATGTATGTTGGAATGTGATAGATCAGTAGTCGGTTTGTACCTGTGTCTGGGTGTTGGGGTTAAGGTAACAAACGTTTTCATTATTGGTCCAAAATTAGTCTTTTTTATTTTTTTTTTTTTTACTTTAGTTTAACCTTTAATTTGCTTGCAATGGGCTGCATGCAACAGTATTGGAGGGTAGGTCAGTAGGTTGTGTTGACCTGTATCATGTTGGGGGGTTCAAAAAACAAACTCTTTGATTATGATCAAAATGGGCTTTTTTTTTACTTTAGTTTACCCTTAAATATGGCTGCCACAGTCAAATGGATAGTAGATCATTAGGTGTGTGTACATGGATCTGTTGAGGGGGTATGTCTTCTTTTGTGTTTACAACCATAAACAGATTTTATTGCAGGAAAAATCTAAATTATTTTTTTTGACTTTATGTACCCTTTAAGTATGAACTGCCAAGGACTGAAAGGGTGGTCATTAGGCGTGTTTGCCCGTGTGAGGTGGGGGTATATGTGTTTTGCATGTAATGACCATATACCTAACTTTTATTTGATGATTGATCAAAATTAGTTTTTTGACCTATGTTTACGTAAGATTAAGTATGGCTTTTCATGGGAATGGAAAGGTGGTCAGTAGGTGGAGTACCTGTGTCTGGTGTGGGATTTGTGTATCCGTTGTTTGTAATTTTATGACATGAAAAACTGTTTTTGCATAACCCACATTTGATTGATTGTTAGCATTATAGTCTATGGGAAAACTGTCCCCTAGTTCACGCGTTAACGCCATACGCTCCCTCCTGCGGATCTCTAGCTAGAAACCAAAGCACACTTCTCCTATATGCCCCGCAGTGTCTGTAAACCCCAAATTTCATGATCTCTAGCTCAAAACGGGAATTTTTTCAAGCCAAATGAATATGCAACCACCATTCAACAGGGTTGATTATTATTCACAATTAAATAATAATAATAATAATAATACTAATAATAATAATAATAATAACTAATTCAACAACCAAAAAAAAAACATTAAAGTTTGGATTATTATTATTAATAATAAAACAACCTTATACGTATTGATGATTATTATGACTCTTGATAAAATATCTTAATAATAACACAATAATAATAATATTGAATGCATTATATGATGATATATTAATAATAATATACCAATATTAATAACTGTTATATTGGTAATATGTTTTAACAGTATAAATTACAATAATAATAAGAATAGATAATAATAATAATTATATGGATATAATACTTAATAGTAACGCCAATAATAATAATAATATAATAATAATAATAAATAATGTAATGATTAGAATCTAAAATATTAATAATATAGTAATACAACAATAATACTAAATACATACATTGATTATATGGGCTAAAATAATAATAATAAGATTATATGGATACAATATAATAATAATATAATAATAATACATATTATATATATATATTATAATCACATAATGAATGATTATTTGCTCAAAACACAATAATACATAATAAAGTAATAATAAATAAATAATCCATTAACTCCTATACATCTACATAATATTAATAATACAGAATGAATGATATATGGTAAAATATTATAAATCATAATACCATTATTATATATACATATAATATTATAATAACAATAATTAATGATTATATGGAAAAAAAACATAATAATAATACATTTAGCAGTAATGAGGAAATGCAGGTAGACACTTTCCGTAAGGGATATTCCGCGAAAGAACGACAGAAAGACTAAAATGTCCCATGGTGCGGACACGAATGTGACGTCATCTCCCGGGCCCGCCCAGCGCACAGTTTCTTTCCCGGAAGTCAGTCAGGGCGGAATATTCAAATCGCGGGTGACAGATTCAGAGAGACCGTGACAGTCCGTCCCTGACTGAAAATTGACAGTGGGAGCAAGCGTAAGAGCCAGGCACTGGGGGTGCTTGATGTATGTGGGTTGTGTGATTCCAGTTTTTTAGTAGTGAACGGTGGATACCGGTGGATAGCAGTCCATATGGAGGGGTCTTTATGTTTTAGAGTCCACTGAATGGCAAACTACGGCTCTGCTGATGTTTGGATGAAAACACAACTACCAGCATTCCTATCTTCCCTCTGTACTTGCGGAATCTGGGAGTTGTAGTTTTCTGTTGTTTTAATCACGCACTGTGGTAATGACTGAGGGACCCCATGCAGAGCATCCATGTTCTGATCAATTCGGTGAAGACAGTTTATCCGGGTATTTCAATGAGACTTTTTGATGATATTGAACGCCGGTTCTATGAAACAAAGGGATCAGTTTTTTTTTTGGACGCTCGAATCGTCCAACGTTCATTAAAACACCCGGAAAATGTCCTTGATTCTTCCGATCAATTTGATCGAATTTGCGCAAGAATTGGAATCGGATCAAATTGGTTGTGTTTTGGGGCTTTTAAGCAGGACATAAACTAGGAGGCAGGAATAAGATCTACTGTCTTAAGGCCTGTTACACATGGCAGATTTTTTCGGCTACATCGAACCAATACTTATCCGTTTATCTGTCAGTCGGGGCTAAAAATCTAAATAGTCCTTTTGTCGGTTGAAAATAAATGCGTCCCATCATGTCGCACCTTTCACCCTCCTTTTAACCAGTAATTCTCATATTATAATAGTATCTTCTCCGTACCAACCAGAACTAAACGTCTATGTATTAATACGGCAGTAAATTCTCATATTATATAGTATCCCGTTCAAACAGAACTACAGTGTAATGTATTAATACCAGTAAAATGTCTCATTATAGAGTATCACCTGTACAACCAGAACTACAGTATTGTTAATGCCAGTAATTCTCAATATTATATAGTATACCTGTACCAACCAGACTACAGCATATGTATTAATACCAGTAATCCTCAATATTATATATTATCCCCGTACCACCAGAACTACAGTATACTGTATTAAACCATATTCTCATATTAGTAGTATCCCCGTCCAACAACCCAGAACTACAGTATATGTATTAATACCATAATTCTCAATATTATATAGTAGCCCCGTACCACCAGAACTATACAGTATATGTATTAATACAGTAATTCTCAATATTATTAGTATCCCTGTACGCACCAAACTACACATATATGTATTATACCAGTATTTCAATAATTATATACATCACCGGTACCTAACAGAACTAACAGTATATGTATAAATACCAGTATTCTCAATATTATCTAGTAATCTCCGTACAACCAAACTACAGTATATGTATTATACCAGTAGTTCTCAAAATATTATATAGTATCCCTGTCCCACCAGAACTCAATATTGTATTAATACCAGTAATTCCTCAATATTAAATATATCTCTATCCCCCGTACCAACCAGAACTAACATGTGATATGTATTAATACCAGGTACTTCGCAAATATTATAATAGTATCCCTGGACCACCAGACCTACAGTATATGTATAATACCAGTAATTCTCAATATTATATAGTTCTCCGACACCAGAACTACAGTATTGTATTAATACCCGTAATTCTCAAATATTATATAGTACCCTGTAACCCACCATAACTACACAGTAATATGTATTAATAACCAGTAGGTTCCTCATATTAGATAGTATCCCCCTGTACCAACCAAACTACAGTGTATGTATTAATACCATCATTCTCAATATTATATCAAAAAAATTTAGTTATCCTGTAAATTCAACCAGACTACCGTATATGTATTATACCAGTAATCTCAATATTATATAGTATACTCCTGTAACCAACCAGAACTACAGTTATGTATTAATACCAGTAATTCCCTCAATTCATATATTATCCCTGTAATCACCTAACTAACAAGTTTATGTATTAATACCGTAATTCTCATATTATATAGTATCCTGTATCACCAAACTACAGTATATGTAATTAATACCATTAATTCTCAATTTATATGTCTCCCTTACCAACCAGACTACAGTATATGTCTTAAATACCAGTAATTTCTCAATATTATATGTATCCCTTGTATCACCAGAACTACAGTGTATGTAATTAATCCAGTATTCTCAATATTACTATAGTATCCCCCCTGTATCCAACCAGAACTACAGTATATGTATTAATACCATTAGTTCTCAATATTATATAGTAGCCCTTGTACCAACCAGAATACAACTCAGTATAATGTATTAAATACCTGTATTTCTCAATATTAATAGTATCCCCAGTACCAACCAGACTACAGTATATGTATTAATACCATTAATTCTCAATATTATTAGTATACCTGTACCAACCAGAACTACAGTATATGTATTACTACCGTTAAGTCTCAATATTATATAGTATCCCCGTACGCAACCGAGAACTACAGTATATGTATTAATACCATTAATCTCAATATTATATATAATCCCTGTCCACCAACAGAACTACAGTGGGGGTGGGGGGGTTATGTTATGAAACGCAGTAATTCTCAATATATTAGTATCCTCCCGTACCAACCATAACTACAGTGTATGTATAATACCAGTAGAGTCTCATATTATATAGTATCCCTGTACCCACCAAACTACATGATGATTAAGACTAGTAATTCTCAATATTAATATAGTATCCCTTACAACCAGAACTTACAGTATATGTATCATACCATAATTCTCCCATGTTATATCGTATCCCTGTACCAACCAGAACTACAGTATATGTATTATACCAGTAATTCTCAATATTACTAGTATCCCGTCACCAACCAGAAACTACAGTAATATGTTATTAATACCAGGATCCTCATATTATATAGTATCCCTGTATCAACCATACTACAGTGTATGTATTAATACATTACTTCCAATATTATATAGTATCCCTGTAACCAACCAAACTCAGTGTAGTATTAATCCCAGTAAATTCTCAATATTTATAGTATCCCTGTCCCAACCAGACCTCAGTGTTGTATTAATCTAGTATTTCTCATATTATATAGTATCCCTGTACCAACCAGAAACTACGGTATTATTGTTTAAATCCACGTAATTTCCTCATATTATATCGTATCCCCGTAAAACCGAACTAACCGGAATGTATTAATACCAGTAAATTCTCAATATTATATAGTAGCCCTGTACCAACCAGACACAGTATAATGTATTAATACCAGTAATTCTGAATATTATATATATCCCTGTACCAACCAAACTACAGTATATGTAATTCATGCCAGTAATTCCTCATATTATATGTACCCTTTACACCCAGAACTACAGTATATATATTAATGCCAGTAATCTCATATTATTAGTATCCCGTAACAACCAGACTACGGATATAGATTATTGCCAGTAATTCTCATTATTATATAGTATCTCTCCTCCACATCTATCTATTCCTCTCATCTTAACTTCCTTCCTCTCTCATCTTCTGCTCATCTCATCCTCCCTCTCCTCATCTCCTCCTCTATCCTCCTCATCTCACTCTAAATCCCATCTCTCTATCCTCTTGCTCTCTCTCTCTCCATTCTCATCTCTTGCTCTCATCTCTCGCTCTCTCTCTCTCATCTTCATCTCACTCCTCTCTAATCTCCTCCTTCTCAGCTCCTCATACTCTCTCCTCTCTCAATCTCTCTATTCCCCTCTCTAGTAATCTTCTCATCTCCCCGTCCAACCCAAACTACGTATATGCTTAATACCAGTAATTCTCATTATTATATAGTATTCCGTCCCAACCAGAACTACAGTATATATAGTAAACCAGTAATTCTCATATATATAGTATCCCCGGTACCAACCAGATCTCTTGTATTAATACCCTTTAATTCTCATATATTTAGTTTTAGAACTTATTCCAGGAGGCCTTTTTAAAAGCTATTTAATGAACGTGCCATTACCACATCTGCTGAGCGTTCCACCACAGTGTCAAACCGTTCCACTGTAAAGAAACGTTCCTAATCTGAAGATGAAAACTTATTTTTCTTCCAACCTTAAAAGATGTCCACCGTGTCCTCTGATATACCTATATTGAACAATCACAAGGCTCATTGTAATGGGACATTAATATATTTGTACAAGGTTATTTTTTCCCCACGCCCAGCCGCATTCTCCAATTAAACGCCCTAAACTGTCTAATCCCCTGCATAATTCAAGCCCCCTCCATTCCCCTTATTAATTTAGTTCCCTTCTCTGAACTGCTTATATTTCCAAGTGTCCCCTTTTGTATATGGGGGCTTCAAACGCACCGCATATTCAAAATGAAGGCCGTACAGTGCCTTGTAAAGAGGGAGAATAATATTTTTTCTCTCTTCGAATTTATCCTGCACATAATGCTGTCTGACAGTTACTGTACCTAGTTACATAGTATTGGTGGGGTTGAATAAAGACAATACATCTATCTAGTCCTAACTTTTTAGCCTACCTGTAATCTCTGTTTACTGTCACTCCAGTTCCTGAACATATACAGATAAGGAATGTTTGGCTTATTCTCTTTATATCCCACCCATTTGTTGTTTGTAACCGCCACTGGATAACACCAGACCACGTAACAGAATTATTTATGAAACGTGTTTAATTTGCAGCATGTCTGGCATAGTCGGCTCTGTTCATTTTTCCCCTCACACTCCATATGCAAGTTCACTACTTATATTTCTGGTGTAATTTTAAATCATTTCAGTGAAGTATTTTTGGTTCTCACCCTTCCCCTCTTCATACCTGCAGATGAACGCCCTTACAGCAGATGAAATGGATGAGTCAAGAAGGCAGAATTTGCGTATCAATCACCTTTTCATCTGGAGGAAGCCAAGCGGTGAGAAAATTGACTCTTAATATTTGCTAAGAGAGAGAGAGAGACACAATTTTTACTCTCTTCCAAATTTATTTTCTCTATAGCTATTAAATATCGTTTAAATAACTATTTAAGAAAAAAAACCTCAGTCTCCAGGCAGGAATCTGCAAAAAAAGCGCTTGGCTTTTTTCTTTAGACAACAACACATGTTTTGGGTCAAGACCACTTGACCCAAACACACTTTGAGAAAAGTAAATGGTGGTTTGTGGTGCGCTTTGCTTTGTCATTGAATGAATTATTTTTAGTGAGTGCCCTAATTGCCCCCCACCCATCCCTTACCCTGCCTTCTTTGTAGTGTCTGCACACTTATAAATTCTGCTCTGCCGCTCACCAGAGACCCTGCTCGTTTACACTTCCCTCCCCCTCTTTTTCTCTACTGAATTCTCTAATTGTTGCAGAAAGTGTGCTGACTCGACAAAATCCTAGTAAGAGGTCAGGATGGGACAATATTATTATTTCTACTTTTGGAGGACGTCTTCTCCCTGTAAATGCTGTGATTTTCAATGATGATTTCCTCGAATCTAAAGCTCAGTTAATTCCGAAACGTTTTTGGAGCAGTGGAATCGGGCTGTATCTAAATGTACAATGTTAAAATTCAAGTATTTATAGTATAGAAACCCTTTAAATATCTTTTCCTATAGCGTGCACCATCATATGATTAAATGTCTCTTTTCAATGTCCCTTAATACAAAAGAACTTTATACAAAGTTCCACTCACTGTAATGTCAAAAAGCATGGTCCCCTTCCTATCGAACTCTTAATGTAATCTGCGGACAACAGTACCTGAAAATCTATACAGCCACTCAGTTCCTTGTGTAGCGGCCTTACGATCGATTCTGCCCCATTCCTGCAGTCTAATATGTTTCAAAAAGAAGAGTGACCTTCACAGAAGGACTTTGGAATAAAAACAATACACTTTATGTAAAGTCCTTCTGTTGAAGATCACTTTTTTTTTTTTTTTTTTAATGCTCAACAGATTGGATTGCAATACGCCTGTTACACTGGTTTGTTAGCATTCCCGTTGTGCTTGCGCTTCTGGTTTTTTTAGAGTTCCCATTTTCGAAGGCCATGCAAATCGCAAAAAAAAATGGTTTATCAGTGTGCCCGATAGAATGTATCATCACGCACAATGTGGACATATACCCGCATTGATATGGTGCCTTTTCTTTCTAGAGTGCAATGTGCGATCAGTAAGCATGTGAGAAGCTTGCTAGTGTGGCCCGTTTTAACGGCTTGTAAACTGAAGAAAAATACTTAACCGCAGAAGTCAGAGATTGGAAAAGTAATCCCAAGTGTTGAGGGAACAAATAGCTGGAGATAGAAGGGCTTATTCACTTAGTGCGGGCAAACATTTGCTCTGGCCATCCAATGTAATCTTATATTGTAGAGCAGCATACCCTATATCTTATTGGCTGCAGCAGATTTCATATCACAGGAGGCCGTTTTAAACAGATTATTCAAGTTCATTTTATGGGCCATTTGGCTGTAAACCTATGTTTAGAAATAATGTGTCTTTCTTCTAATTAACTAGACTAGGGGGATATAGTCATGTCTATACAGAAGAAACTACCCACTGCCCCCATACTGAGCTGGAGAGAGTTTGCGTAATGGCGTCACTCATTTCTTTCTAAGGGCTGGGACATTTTTTTTTGCTCCTGAGATCGTATCTAAAGAAAATATACGACTTTTGGAGCAAATGCGATATATCAGGTGAATTAGAAAGACCCTCTGAAAACTGTGACTTTTCTTTTTAATTAATAGGGACTAATGGTGGCGCATTTAAAGGATAACAACCACTTTCTAGATAAAAATGGAGATTCCGCAATCATTAAACCACCTTCCTGACCTGTTTTCTTCTGCTGAGGCTAAATCAAAAAAGGCTATTTCTTTTATTGTTAGCTGTTACACCTTAGCTAGTGGTCTGACCAAACGTAATCACTGTTGTACTAGGCAAAAGCAGGCCTGCCGGCGGCTGTTTTCTGTGATGTGCGTTCCTATAGAAAGCCACTGATTATTCCGGCATGTCGGATCCAGACGACCTGGAGACCACGTTGGTCCCTTGCCATCTTACTGTGTGGGTACCCAGCTTAAGCTATATCCTCATGTATCTTTTGTGGTTATGATTTGTGAATTAACTCCACCTTTTTTGCACCTGAAATTGAAGATTGGGAGATTAATGTCAGATTATATCATTGAGAGCAGATGGCATATCCTCCATTTATCTTCATACACTATTGACGAAATGCAATGCGATAACATTTTCTGTCCAAGAGTATAAATCTGGCCATTATTTCCAAACCACTGTTTTTGGGATCTATTCTTTTCCCCCAAACATTTGACCATCTCTGACTAAACGACAACCATTGTGCAACCTTGATGGTTCCTTATGCCAAATCTACTGCCAACGAGTCCATCTCGTTTCCTGCCTGGTCACCATGCTGATGTACCAACAAACAAACACCACGGTTCCTGTACATTCTGCAGATTTGCCATAGAAATTTTTTAAATTTGTCCATCTGGTTAACCAAATAAGTGATTTCTATGGACATCTGACACCTTGCCGATAAAATACACGTGTGTGGTTTGGCGCCTTGAAACTGCATTTAGCTTATTTATAATCACATCAGGCCCTCTCGTTCACAGTTTTAAGCAGTCAACTTAGTCTAACTCCTCAACCGATACTGGTAGACAAACTGCCTGGGAATATTTACAGGTTATCAAAATGTTGAGTTTACACTAAAAAGAACATTTTTGTTTTCTTCTTCTTGGTACTGATAGCGGTTCCCTGGAATTGTCTCTTTAATGTCAAGTTCTCCTTTCTCTCTCCGGCAAACTGCTTCCCTTCCGACACACTGATAACTCAACCACTGGCTTAATTCTATGAGACCAATCGGGCTTCCTATGGTAAGAACCGTGGCGTACCCTACACACACTGATACGTTTTTTGATACTTTTTTTTTTAATTTCAAAATATTTTCTGTTTCATCTTTCCACAGCCCGAACACAGATATCTATGACAAAAGAACATGCCACGGGCTGTGTACTGTATCCACTCACGTGGTGGTCCGTGTTCTTTCCATTCTAAAACAGAGCGCTCACGCCACTGAAGACTGCTGCTTCTATCGCTCCAATAAGCGTTTGCACTTTGGCTATCATGGAATTGTAGCCACCCAGCATTGGTGCATTAAGCTTTGCTAAGAATCAACACGCCTAATATCAGGTTAAATCAATGTATTATCGGATGTCTAGACTTACCTGATGGTGTTGCCGGCCAGATGTTAGTTTTGTGATGTTGAATGGGACATTAAGAAAGTACACAAAAGACTTCAGGCGCCATATTAAATTTCTTGTGGGTGACTGTGTGGGTGTCTTTTCCAAACTACAATTCACATCTCCCATCTTAAAGTGGTGCTAACTAATCGATATGGGTTTAACGTCCTTTAGGACTGGGATATGAGCAGTGCCCCATGCTTGGTCCATATCCAGTCCTACGGTGTATTTCCCCCCCATCCAGCTGTTCAGGCATGCTTATCGTTAACACAGTGGGAGGTATAGTATGGATAGTCTTTCCAACAAAACCCATAAAAACACAGGGCTGTGAATATTCTCAATTTTTTCTTAGGTTTATGGGACGTTGTTATGCAGTTCATTGGTCAGTTTAAATAAAAAAAGCTGGATGAGTTTCTGCAAACAAGGAATGTTTACAAGTTAACTGGTATTGATACATAAAGTAAGAGCTGGGAAAGGGCTTTTCACTGTGAGAAGTAAAGCTATGAACTGTCTTCCAGTGGACGTTGCTCATGGGGGCCAGGGGGGTTCCTTTGGTCAGTTTAATAAAAATCTGCTGAGTTCTACAAACAGGAATGTTACAATTTACTGTATTGATACATAAGTAGAGTTTGGGACAGGGTTTTCCTGTGAGAACGGTACAGCTATGGACTTTCTTCCAGTGGACGTTGTTAATGGGCAGAGTTTCATTGGTCAGTTGCTAAAAAGCTGGATGAGTTTCTACAACAAGGATGTTCAAAGTTCCTGGGATGATACCTAAAGTAGAGTTGGGAAAAGGGGTTTGTTCCACTGTGAGAACGGTAAGCTAGGAACTGTCCTGTCCTTCCAGTGCACGTTGTTATGGCAGGTTTCATTGTCTGTTAATAAAAGCTGGATGAGTTTCGCAAACAAGGAATGTTACCAGTTACTGGTATTGAGACATAAAGTGAGTTTGGGAAAGGGTTTGTCACTAGTGAGAACGGTAAAGCTATTGAACTGTCTTCAGTGGATTTTTGTTATGGCAGGTTCATTGGTCAGTTAATAAAAAGCTTGATGAGTTTCTACAAAACAAGGAATGTTAACAAGTTACTGGTATTGATACATAAAGTGAGTTTGGGAAGGGTTTGTCACGTGAGGACGGTAAATGCTATGGAACTGTCTTCAGTGGACGTTGTATGGCCATGGTTCATGGTCATTAATAAAAAGCTGGATGAGTTTTCTGCAAAAACAAGGAAATGTTACAATTTACTGGTATTGATACTAAATAGAGTTTGGGAAAGGGTTTGTCACTGTGAGGACGGTAAAGCTATGGAACTGTCTTCCCGTGGACGTGTTATGGCAGGTTCATTGGTCAGTTATAAACAAGCTGGAGAGTTTTCTACCAACCATGTCTGTTACAATTCCTGGTATTGAATCTAAAGTAGAGTTGGGTAAAGGTTTGTCACTGTGAGGACGGTAAAGCTCTGGAATGTCTTCAGTGGACGTTGTTATGGCAGAGGTTCATTTGTCAGTTTAATAAAAAGCTGGATGATTTTCTTTCTGCAAACAAGGAATGTTACAATTACTGGTATTGATATAAGTAGCGTTGGGAAAGGGTTTTTGGTCACTGTGAGAACGGTAAAGCTATGGAACTGTCTTCCAGTGACCGGTGTTTATGCGGCAGTTTCATGGTCAGTTAATAAAAAGGCTGGATGAGTTTTTCCCTGCAAACAGGAGGATGTTGCAAGTGCCTGGTAATGATACATAAAGTAGAGTTGGGACAGGGTTTGTCACTGTGAGAACGGGTTAAAGCTATGGAAACTGTCTTCCAGTGGACGTTGTTATGGCAGGTTTCATTGGCTCAGTTTAATAAAAAGCTGGATGAGTTTTCTACAAACAGGATGTTACAAGTTTTACTGTATTGATTTACTAAAGTAGAGTTGGGAAGGGTTTGTCACTGTGAGAACGGATAACGCTCGGACTGTCTTCCCGTGACTTGTTAATGCATGTTTCATTGTCATTTAATAAAAGCTGGATGAGTTTTCTGCAAACAGGAAACTTGTAAACTTGCAGTTACTGGTATTGATAATACCAGTAGAGTTGATTCGAGGGAAATTTCCGATTGTCACTTGAGTCGGGAGGAATTTTTTACCCCCCTTCATAGATTCTGGTGTGGTTTTTTTTTTTTTCCTTCCTCTGGATCAACAGTTCATCAGGAAAATGAGGATATTGCTAAGATGGGTTGACTGGATGGATATTGTCTTTATTTCAACACTCAAATACAATTCTAACTACTGAATTTTGTTTGTTTCTTGCAAGTCTTTACCTTTCAGACTGGGCCTTGCTCCCCAAATTCAAGATTTATATGGGAAGGTAAACTTCACCGGTAGGATATGAATATGCTGTTTATCATGCTGGAAATCTGCAGGGATCACTGATAGAACACCATTCTGTGAGGTTTATTCAGGGTATAAAGACCATTACTTGGAACCTGAACATCCTTTAAGAAGTGTAGCATTTATATAAGGTAGATTGTACGCTAGACGGAAACCAGTTTCCTTTCAGTCACCATTGGGGATTTATTATACAGATAGGTGACAATTTAAGGTTTTTTACTTCTAAAACGGCCGCCCATTCTTAGAAATTTTAGCCCCGGTGTTTTCATGGACTTATTATGGTTCGGCGGTATTTCCAACACCGATTATTTAGGCACGTTCTTTTTTATTTAAAGTAGTAAAAATAGTATAATATATATACTAAATATATAATTTCGGTGATCCTCTGCACAACGCCCTCGGGTCCTTAATTCACCCCGGTGCCCCTGCCGCAGGAAATAATAGCGAATGGTGGGACAAACGAGCACTCGTGGGATTTTCAAGCAAAAAACATTAAGTTTATTTAACGCTCCGTAATCCCCGCGTTCGCCCATATTGGGCCGAAACGCATTGATTACTGAGCATGAATAAATGTAATGTTTTGCTTGAAAATCCCATGAGTGCTCCGTCTTCCCCATTCGCTATACTACTAATCTGTATCTCTGATTTTCATTATAAAAAACCTTGTTCTGCTGGGTAGATCTACTACTGTCCTAAATGTGCAGCTTGTATGTTTTGCAGAATGAGAAATAAACAACATTAAATGTGAATTGATAAGTCCGCGTCTGCAGATACGACATTTAGCAAGACGGTGGGATTCTGGCTATGAGTTGTCTGTGGATGAACAAGGTGCAGTTAACCTTATAAATGAACCATTTCATGTATAGAGAAGAGATGTCTGTCCCCAACCTTTAATACTACTTGGCACCATATTGTAAACTACAAGTGGGCCCTAGGGAAATATTATAAAGAAGCTGTCAAATATACAACTTAACAATGCTATTTTAATACTTGTTAGTCAGAGCATGTACTGTGTCGGTAAACCAAAATTTAATTTCGTTTTTTTTTGTTAAGTCAAGTGTAGTTAGGCAGGGTATTCCTTGGATGAAAGGAGAACTAAACTAAAACTTTATTTTAACAGTATTATTGTTGACTATATATCGTTTTAATCTTTCACTGTTATAGTTCAGACTCCATTGGGAAAAATCACTGCACTAAAGTTGTTTTTTCCCTTCCGTTTTTAAGCAATATATCGAATCCAGTGTACGGCTGTAGCCATTGTTTTGGTAATGAGCCTTTCCCATCTCCTCAGTTTCATGCCGCTGTAACTTGCAATCAATCGAAGCCATAGATAAGGGGAGGTGGAGGACACGCTGTCCTGCAACTACGGAATCCAACGCAATGCTGGTAAACCTGACGTGAGAAACTGGCAGCCGCTACCAAGAGCTTCTCCACCACCACTCCGTGAAAGACGCCACATTCGCATAACAAGGCAAGTGTTTCAATCCACTGATATGGCAGTAACATATAAGGGTTAAGTCAGAGGTTCAAAGTTGCCCATACTATTAATCTGCAACAACCAAATCGGAGTTTACCCAACTGCAGTACCCAGTCAAAACAAATATCAGCTGCAACTTAAAAGCCCAGGCAAATTTTTTCACCTCTTCTTGCATGTGTCCCATAGAATTTACAATAATGTAAAGTAAAATTTATGAATTGAAATAACTTCCTGTATCTCGGATATTAAAATCTCCATTTTCCTGTTACTTCAAAAGGGTCTGAAGAGTTCTCTCCAAAACTATGGATATAATACTGATCATTCCTCACTCAGGCCGGAAATACAACAATGAACATAAACAGTCAATGTAATAAACACACTGTATAATTGTATATACTGTGCCTGTCGTTGTACGCAGGATTCTGGATTATGGGTGTGGCTGTGCATGACCGTCTTCTGTAATGTAATGAAATGTATTTCTTTTAGTTCTTTGAACACTATAGCTAAAATAGTATATGGTGGTGGTGTAGATATTCATGGCCAGAGACTCCTATGAATGAGAGTGTGGCTTTCCATTGTGTTACAGCAGTGGTGTCTACTCGATTATTTGTTTGGGGAACCACCATGGATTGATCTATGAACAAACAAACTATATTTAAAGCCTATCCCTTTTAACCCTATTGTTACGATCTGCATTACAACGCTGCCCTTGGAATTGTGATTAAGCCTTTGGGGAGGAAGAGACGCCCGGTCTGTATACCTCGGCAGATTGGGGTTTCTGATGCACGAAGGGTTCTAGAGAAAAGGCAGAATGGTACCCATGGAGCACTTACTTGTGACAAGAGAGCAAACCGGCTTTGGTGGTCCACTTATTTGTTAAGGATCATGGCTACCAGAGGATTGACCAGTGTGTTCAATTTTAGCAGTGACCCTTCAGAGTTGAAGATACTTTTAATGTCAATAGAATTAGCCTGGTTAACTTTACTCTTCCCACATCTGCTTTTTTGGTCCCTGTTTTCAAATGTCTTAGTTCAATATGAGGATTGGGAAACGCAACAGTGTGAACTAAGTCACTTGTATATTTAACATCAGGTCTAAGTGAGCCACCTAGCAGTGGTATGGCACTTGCTGTTTGCACAATCGAGCACAATGAGATCCCCAACAAATGGTGGACGAATTGGCAGAATAGTGCGCGCCTTTTTTTTTTTTTTTAACACGTGATCGTGGTATCGCAGTTGGCGCGCTGTAGTGGATGGCCTAGCTCTAAGCCCTTATTACAATGTTCACTACTGTCTTAGAAACATTTTGCAACACAATTATCACAGATTCCTTAAAGGGTTGTCCCACCCCAATGATAATTTTTTTTAGTGTAGGGCAACCCACCCCACCCACAACTGCTGTTAGTTTATTAAATACCACAATAAATATACTTATGGCTCATTCCGTTCCCTGGCTGTCTGCTCCCTGCTCCTGTTTTCCCCCGGAGCAGCGTCGAGAGGGGCCAAACCACTAGTCGTTTCTGTGATTGGGCTGAGGGAAGGATCTAAGTATATTTCTTGTGCTTATTTACAAACTAACATGGCAGTTGGGGGTGGGCTGGGTAAGCTACCTACTGAAAAGGTCGCTAGGGGTTGAGGCAAGCCAGATTTCACGTTCACCCAGGTGCATTTTTCTAAATGGACCGTTTTTTAAAAACACAAGGACACCCCCTAGAATTCATATAACCTTCACACTATTGCATCCCCGTTGTTTCCGTTGCCTTCCAGTAATGCATGCTGTGTTTTGTTGTTGGGTCTAGTGTCTGAACGAACCCTACGGAAAATCCGTGGGTGGGACAAGGGTAGGTTGAAAGAGTGCCCCCTCTCATGAACTTTATTCGCCTTGTGCTTAGCAGTAGGTCCATGGTGGATGACCTGAGAAGGGAGCACCTTTTGAAAGAAGTGGCTAGATGCCCAGAAGGAGTGGCCTAGGCCCAAAACCCAGTTTTGAGGTATCCCCTGCTGTAAGTGTCCCTCAGGTAGGACAAGGTGGAGGCAGGAACCGGATGGACACAGATCCTCCTTCTCATACTTTGAACAGGGACTTAGCAGGAAACCATAAGGAAGCATAGATGTACGGAAGGCTTTGTGAACACTACAGTTTTTGTGTGGCCGGTATGGGGTTTAAATTTTAACTTATTTGGGGGAGGACATGCCCTTTAAAAATTACACAAATGATGCTAGAGTTTAGTATGGCTTGTTTTTGTAATTGTTTTCCGCACGAATTCCATTGGATTATCGTAAATGTCACTTTCATCAGTCATTCCAATCTTAACTTTAATGCAATATGATTATTTCCTTTCCATAGAAAGGTTTTGCCGTTTTTTACCCAAGTAAAAGCAACGGTTAAGCGCTCGTACAATGAAATGTTGCATGGGTATGTGCTCATTGCGTTTAGATACAATAGTCATTAAAGTGTCACCAGAGCTTTAGTTCTCAATGTGTTATTCAAGGGGTGTAGAAGACACCTAGATTGTCATTATGTTCTCCTCATTCACCCAACGGTCCCCCCCCCCCCCCAAGAAACTAAGTACCACAGCTAATACTGATACTATTTACTAATCAATACCCAATATACTGAGCTATTTACCATAATCAATACCCGATAATACTGATACGATTTACTAATCAATACCCAGATAATAACTGAACATTTCCTAATCCAAATACCCAGTAATACCTGATACTATTTACTATCAATACCCAGCTAATACTGATTCTATTTACTAATCAATATCCCAGCTAATACTGATACTATTACTATCAATACACCAAACCCACTAATACTGATACCTACTGTCTAGTCAATACCTCCCAACCTCAAACTGATCCTATGTACTCATTACTACCCAGCTAATAACTGATACATTTACTAGTCAATACCCATCTAATACTGATCTATGTACTAGTCATACCCAGCTAATACTGATACTATGTACTATCCATACCCAGCTATACTGATACTATTTACTAATCAATACCCAGCTAATACTGATACTATTTACTAATCGATACCCACTAAATACTGATAATATTTACAATCATACCCGCTAATACTGATAACTATTTACTAATCAATACCCAGCTAATACTGATACTATTTACTAATCAATATCCAGCTCAATACTGATAACTATTTACTAATCAATCCGCTAATACTGATACTATGTTACTAGTCATACCCAACTACTACTGAATACTATGTACTCGCATACCCAGCTCATCCTGATACTATTTACTAGTCATACCGCAGCTAATCTGATACTATGTACTAGTCAGTACCCCAGCTATACTGATACTATGTCTAGTCATACCAGCCTAATACTGATACTATTTAACTAGCAATACCCAGATAATCCTGATACTATTTACTACTCAATAACACAGCTAATACTGATCCTTATGGTACTAGTCATACCCAACTAATCTGATACTATGTACTAGTCATACCCAGCACTACTGATACTATTTACTATCAATACCCAGCTAACATACTGATCTATTTCTAATCAGTACCCAGCTAATACTGATACGATGTACTACTAGTCATACCCAGCTAATACTGATACTATTTACTAATCAATACCCACTAATACTGATACTATGTCTATTAGTACCCCGCTAATACTGATTTTACTATTTCTAGTCATACCAGCTAATACTGATACTATGTACTAGTCAGTACCCAGCTTAATATACTGATCCTATTTAACTACTCATACCCAGCAATACTGGACTAATTTACTAATCAATACATACCCCACTAATACTGATACTATGTACTAGTCAGTACCCGCTAATACTGATCTATGTACTAGTCAGTACCCAGCTAATACTGTACTAGTAATAGTCATACCCAGCTAATACTGAGACTAATTTACTAATCAATACCCAGCTATCCTGATACTATGTAACTGTCAAATACCCAGCTAATACTGATACTCTATACTAATCCTACCCAGCTAATACTGATACATTTTACTAATCATACCCGATAATACTGATAGAACTTTACTAGTCATCCCCAGCTAATACGATACTATTTACTAATCAATACCCAGCTAATACCTGATAACTATTTTTACTAGTCATACCCCAGCTAATCTGATACTATGTTACGAGTCAGTACCCACTAATACTGATACTATGTACTAGTCAATACCAGCTAATACCTGATACTATTTTACTAGTCAATACCCCGCTAATACTGATACTATGTACTATTCATTACCCATCTAATACTGCTACTATGTACTAGTAATTAACCGTGGGCAGCTAATACTGATACTATGTACTAGTCAATACCCGCTTACTGATACGATTTACTAATCAATAACCCAGCTAATTCCTGATACTATTACTAGTCAGTACCCCCCAGGCTAATACTGATACTATTTACTAATCAATACCTAGCTACTACTGATACTATTTACTAATCAATACCCATCTATACGAGACTATTTTACTAATCAATACCCACTAAACTGATACTATGTACTAGTCATACCCCAGCTAATACTGATACTATTTACTAATCAAT
>JAACNH010005199.1:0-21105 GCA_019447015.1 Hymenochirus boettgeri | reverse complement strand
TTTAGACTTTTTTTTAACAATTCCAGGTCATTAGAGGCTTTCTTCTTTTTTATCCATTTTTTTAATACAAATGTTTAATCGCTTGCATGTGATATAATAACTAGAAAGCATTCATGCAGTATATCATTTAGTTTATTTCTGTGTATTTAAATTAGCTCTGTTTAAAGCTGGCCATACACATGTACCATAAAAAGCACATCCAGTCTGCTCCGTTTAGTGTTAATCTGCCTGTACACAAATACAAAAAGTTCAATCACGCATCCTAAAGATCTTAACTTTTGATTGGGCAATTTGCTGCCCATCGTTATAGAGGGCCAGTAGTGATTGCAGTAGGATGGGGAACACATACTGTTTGATTGGTCAGCATAGTGAGGTAAAAGGAGGATGATTAACTTTGTTAATGTCCGAATTGCATCAAGTTACTGATACAGAAAAAACAGAGGTTTCAGTTTCCTATGTGTGTGGCTAATTTAAGGCCCCCCTGAAGGTTATAAAGTTCCAAACCTAAACAATGTCCAATTTGGTGGACCCGCCAGTGATCCATCCATACATTCAAGGCATACCGTCCAAATATAAATGATCTGATTTGGTTATTTGTAAGTTTTAAAATATGTGAGAAGCAAATTAGTAAACTCCCCAGGTATTTTATAAGTCCAAGTGAATGTATGCTGGACCTGCTGGCATTTAAATTGCATTATTGTCCATTGCACTCACAGTATTATCTGTTGAAGTACTATTAGTTTTAACTAACAATAAGTCTTTCTTCCAAACCCACTACTGAAAGATGTATTGGATGTTGTAGATTTATGGAACTTCATTCCATCTATTCGCTGATCTGAGGCTTTACATCTGTTCCTGGAAAATGCATTTCATTGTAATTAATTACCTTTCACCTACTGCTCTTAAAACTTTATTTCCTCCAATAAGAGTGATCATGCTGTTGTAGCACAACATTCCCAAATTGCATATACAGGCAGGGAGATCCAATATCATTGAAATGAATATAAAAGCCATGCAACCCAATGTATTATTTCGTTAACTTGGGTTTGCACCTAGTACAATACCCATTTAGATTCACTACCTTGTAGCTCGAAACTTAATAAGGTATTGTAAGAAGCTGATAAAGGATTGTAAAGCCAAGTTTCTTTCTGAAATCCCCTGATTTAAAAATGGAAGTAATAATATATTGCAATGTGGGATCTCGGCAAAGTAAGATGTTAAGAATTTTTTGTTTTTTACATCTGCATCTTCTTGAAGTGTATTTATATACTTATATATATTAACAAACTTATATATTTCAACAAAATATCTTTAGTATTTAATGCCTCCTATCAGGACCAATACAATTTAATAATTTTGCTTAACTAGAAGACTGTGTCCTTAATTTTGTAGTTTTAAACTGTCATACCAAATATTTCCAATTTCCTGTGTCTAATGTGACAGTATGTTTTTTGGAAAATATACTTTCTCAACATGAATACACCTTTTGATGTGACAGCATATATATATATACATATATACCAGCACATAACAAATACTATACCCACATGTGTACATGAGTAACGCTAGGTACAACTGATTTTTTCACACCAGCACCAAGCGATGCATTTCAGCCCAGTTAAGGATGTCGTCAAGACATGGTGTAAATAAAGCAACATTTCTCTTTTTTCTGTACTAAATGGGGGTGGGGGGGTTATGGTTATGTCCCTGCAGACATTTAAATGTGCTCTATGATTGCTTTTAAGAACATCCACACCCTACCATGTCTGCTGTTTATATTGATAACTTACCGTACCAACTTAAAATGTAATTGTCTATTCAGCATTCATTTAATTGTGTATATTGATGTAACAATGTTATCTGAATAAACAGTTTCCACCCAGCTAAAAAATAGAAATAAAACTTCAGATAATTTTATTGGTTCAGCTGGTGTACATATGACCCCACAGTAATCAGCAGTTTTGCAAAAGTGGGCATATTGCAGTCTACGGGAGATTAAATTTAATGGTATAAAATAACATAGGAAGTTAGGAAACATGTACCAATGAGCAAAAGCTGGTTTTGAGGTGTAGAATTGTGTGAATTGTCACTGCAAAAATAACTTTTTATTGAAACTTCAGCCATTGCTATTGGGTTGACTTCTTTTATTTCAGTGCTTCATTCATTTCAACATGTTTCAGACCGATCAAGATCCTTTCTCAAGCATAAGTGAGCACACATGAGTGATTACTTTAAAAACACTCCCATTAACACACCCACGCACATTACAATTCTATTCTATTTTTTAACTCTTTGTTCTTAAAGTGACTGCTGTGGGCCGACTACTATTGGGTCATTGCAATTAGCAATAAAAATCATTTAAGGTGATCTAGACTTTAGGAGAACAAAGTTAAAACACTTAATTTCAACAAATCAGAGTCTCATTCCCTTCTCCTCTTGTGCAAAATGACTATGGATATAATGTTTTGCCAGTCATGGAAATTAATGTTTTTTGGACAATTCCTATTACTGATTGGCAAACAGGAAGCTGTAATATAAGAACAAATGTGCTGCTTATGGCAAGTTATTTGACTGAGCTGGATGATGTAATTTCACCTGCCCATAAAAACATCATCCCTACACCAAAAGGTTACTATTGACTTAGTCACATCAAAATCTCCTGCCCAACTTGATTCTTATTTTAGCTAACAACATAGTCTTTAGTTTGCCTATTTCCCACAATTCACTGCAATTTATACAGTATTAATACAAAAAATTGCATATTCCCTTTGTTAAAAATACACACAACCTTTACTTTTTCTACTGTCTCTTTGAATTTAAAAAAAAACCTTAATGAAAGGTACAGCTCATGCTCCATAACCAATTTAATTACCTAGTTCTAAAGAAAAAAAAGAGTTTTGTAAAAATTTAAAAATGGCAATTAGCTATAGAAACTGAAACAAGGCCTTATATTGTTCCAGAACTGCAGCGGTAATAGCTTGAGACATATCACTTATGCTCTATGTGAGTAAAGGTGACAATGTAATGAAGAATTTATGTGTGTTTGGTATATAAAGCTAACTTCACTTTATATCTTGTCTTTTTCTTTTCTTTTTTTTAGTATTATTAGCAAAATTCTTTTTCAAAAGCGCAAAATTGAATGGATGATCCTGGAAGTTTTGTTAGTGATAGAACTGATTTTATTTTCAACCATTGTGGATAATATGATCCATCCATGTTTCCATTGCATCTACAATATCATTTTTGAAGGGGATTATAATAAATAATTTTAAAAAATAAAAAAAAAAAACTGTTGACACTGTTCTGTATTTATTTGTGCTTAAGAAAGTCATGGGGTCATTATTTAAATATTAATTTGTGTTTCTCATAGATCTTTTTTTTAAAACATGTATTTTCTGCCCCCCATTGGTTTGCTCATCTCGTGAGTGGGACAAAGTTTACTAGACCTGACAGAGGCATCCAGACACAGGGTAAGTTAAATTTGTGACCATTTGTTTATCCTAAAATAAGGTCCTAGCATTTTAGGTCCTTGCCCTGGATACATTTAATGGGAAGGGGTGTTTTTTTAAGTTTAGATCTCTTTTTTGATTACTAATTAGGAATACATTTATATGATTATATGCACATTTAAGAGTTAAAGAAAAAAACAAGTTTGTTGGTGACCATGTAAAGGTTGATATCCTGTAACAGTTAGTGATAGTATATATTTGTAAATATTAATTTATTATTTAAAGGGCATGTCCACCCCCAAAGCTATAATTTAACCTATTACTGGTCCCAATCTGTAGTGTAATAAAATCCTTACCTTACATCCCAGCTCCAAATGGCTGCCCTGCTATGCCCCTCAAAGGCCCAAAAACTGGCCACCAGGAGCTTGGCAGAGTCCATAAAGTAGATGATTATCGAAAATGGAAATTAGTAGAAAAAGTTTGTAAAATCAGTAACCCTCAAAAGTAGCATTCGATTTCGGTGACCCTCGAATGTACAAGCCGATTTTGGTAAGCCTCAAATTTGTAATATCGGTAACCCTCGAAAGTAGCGTTCAATTTCAGTAACACTCGAAAACAGAATGTGGAAGCTCGAAAACAGCCCGATCGAGAGGAAAGATCGTTTTAAAATGAGTTTTGGTTATATTTACAGGTTCCCCAGACCATTCCCCAGGTCCCTGTGTTATTTACAGTAACCTACTACTACTATTTCATCCTTAAAATCGATAGAAACTTTAGAATTTTTTTCTCCCATAGACTTCTATGGGTCCGTTAAATTTGAAAATTCAAAAACTGGACGAAACTCATCAGTTTCGAACATCTCTAATTATCAATGGAAAAGGTTGCCCTGTCATTATTTGGCTTTCAGACACACTTTTCTGAAATACTCCATTTTGATCAATGATATAATGCAAGCTAAGTCAGGCTAGATGGGGCTATGGGAACCCAGCCAAGATTATATAATTCTGATTTAACTAAGATGCTTACATTTAAATGACAAACAAAGAAACAAGCAAAATATAAATTGGCTAAAAGTGCTTTAGTGATATATTACAGGGTTGTTGTTTGCATTCCATTATAGATAATCTATATTTTATTGCCACAAATTGCAAATATATTATACAGCGATTCCAGCTAATTATTCTGATAAGCACAGAAAGCATAAGCTATCTGTTTTATAAAATCTGTACAGTCTCTAATACCCTAGTTAATTGATTTTTTTCTCTATTTTTTCTTAAGGACCTGTACTCCCTTTTTTTACTCACCATATGTTTTTCTCCTAACTCTAAAGTTTTTATTTCCCTAGTTCATTTTTTTTCCTGTTATTTGTAAATAGTAGATAGTAGTCTTGTTTCCTAATATAGTAAAGAGTCTCATCACACTGGATTTTAGTAAATACTCATTTTAAGTCAGAGTGCATGCTTAATTGATTAATTAACAAAGGTGTGGAGCTGGATTAATCTGCTCTGAAGGTTTCATTAACCTTCAGATAGTTAAGGTTTCATTTACTCTCCGATAGGGACACTATTGAGAAACGCATTGCCTAGAGCTGTGCTAAGATCAGGTTTAATTCATTATCCTCTTTTGCATTAGCATACCCTTTAATATTAACTCTTGAATAGTTACACTTATAGAAACAACATAGTACAGAGCTAAAGAGGAATGATAATGACTGACTAAAGCCTTGTACACATGATGAATGATCACCGACCATGAAGCATACGCACGACAAACAGACAATTAGGCCGATAATTGCACATGTGTATGCGTTCCATCATTCGTCGCGTATGTGTACACCCTCAGGGGGCATTCGGCGGGGCAAAGATCATACTTGTGTACAAGGCTTTAGCTAGGATCAGAGTTAGAATAAGATTTTACTGAAATCCAGTGGGAGGAGACTCCTTACTATATGAGGAAGTAAGACTGGAAAAAGTGATTAAAATCTTCTATCTACAAATAACATTAAAAAAAGGAACAAGAGAAATCAAAACTTTGAAGTTAGGAGAAAGACATAAGGAGTTTGAGAAAAACAGTGTACACATCCTTTAAATTGGCTTCCTTGGCCATTTAACTAAACAGCATACATGTAACATAAATAAACCAAGAAATAGAAAAAAACACTCAATAAAATAATCCATGATATATATATATATACACTATTTAGACTATTTAGAATGAATTTATTTAATTGGGCTCCCTCAATTCATCACAACAGATTTTTTTTCTTTTGTAAACTGGGAAGATCACACAGAATGTGCAAGAATTGATAAGGAGCATTCTGTCTACTTACAGTATGTGTGCATAACTTATTGTTAAAACTTGTTTTATTTACAGCTCCATCAAGCATTTGTAATAAAGATCATGTACATGCTTCATTGTTTATACATGGTCTTAATCGTAATAATTTAGATTAAAATATTTATATACAAGAACAATTGTGGAACTCTCACACCACCATACAAGTATAGTTTGAATTCAAGGTGCATTGAAACTTAGGTCTTGAGCACTGCAAAGCTTCAGTGCTAACCCCTGAGCCACCGTGCTGCCCACATTAGATTGTATTGCTCTTGTAACTTTACAAATATAAGGAAAGTCCCGTGGTTTACTATTTATGCAATAGTTACAATACCTAAGTTTTCCCAAGAATGCGCTGTAGGGATGGCAGACAACTTAGGGAATCTTTTATTGTTCCAGTGTGGGGAGTCTCATTTAGATTCAGTTGTATACATAATTTTAGATATATCTTATCCATAACCTGCATAGTTGTAAAACTGAAATTGTGTAGCCTTATTTCTGAAAAACAGTTATTAAATATTTATAATATGAACTTTGAATTAAAGAAGAAATAAAGCTACAAAGTAAATTAGTTCTAATGGATACTGCAGGTTTCTGGCTTATTTGATCTCTGCTGTCCAAACTTCTAGGAAGTATAAACTGTTTTTTGACTGGTCTTGATAAGAGAGAGCTGAAGCAGGGCAGGCCACTCAGTAGTTATAAGATAGCTATGGGGGGGGGAGGGTTAGGAGTAATTGAGCTCGAAATGAAACTGACAGGTTTCGCAAATCTTTCAGCATCATTTGTTTTTATTAAAGTTTTATAATTACACAATATAAAAAATATCTTATATAATATTACCCCAAAAAGCACAGGTAAGATATATCTTTATAAATAATTAGATGTTTCTAATAAAGACCCTTAATAACAGTATTAACAATTTTGACAAAGATATAATTACCATATCTTTTAAATTACATTTGCGACGTTAACTGCATTGCAGGATTGTTGGCAGTTAAAATGCGCCAGTTTATGCCTTTATCTATTAGGCCTTAAATTTTGCACTATATGGTATATGGAATAGTCTACACCACACTATTTCCAAAATGTTTTGGAAATAGTGAAGGCAGTGCAAAATCAGTGCAGCATGGTTACATTGGGTAGTATGGTTTTAACCGGTTTAGACGGTTGGCTAGAATTATACTGTAGCATCCAAAACACTAACTATCAGAAGATAAACTACTGTACGTTATCTTAACCTTTGTCATTATAGTTATAGTAAAGATCACATTTGTTTGGGTCAATTTATAGACCTAATGGGGCCTGTTTACTGAGAAACACAAGTGCTTCTGTTGCAGCTATTCAATATCACTCTTGCAGCTCAGGGTTAATACCAATCTGGTTGTACACAATGTGTGACTTAAACACCAGCTATTTGCTAAAATCAGCTCCAAGTGTGATATTGAATCAACTTTCTTCTGTAGTAATTAAAAACTAAATCACTATTCATTGCTGCATTTTTTTTCTCTAGATGTGCTTCACATTGCAATTCTGTGTAGTTTGTGTCATGTCAGGTAGCAATTATTTTGTGTCTTTATGGGGCTTCAAAGCAAAGGGAAAATAGGTGCATCTCCCAAAGCAATGCAAATTTCTCTCTTGGCCCCATGCACTTTCTTTCAAACAGACATGGTACTGGGGTGTGAGCACTCTCAGCAATAGATAATTACCTGTCACAATTGTGCTGAGGTTAATCTGCTTCACCTCCAAGGGACACCAATTAATGAAATTCTCAGAAATCTCACAAATGTACAGAAAAGTTTCAAGCTCAATCAGACATTTTGTAAAAAACAACAGACAAACCAATCTTTTAGATACTGCATCCTTTTACAAGATAATGCAGTGCAATACTGAAATTAGCAGGGTTAATTTGTCACCCATTGTGCCACTTCAAGCATTACTAACTAGAAGGAGAAGTAATGTGTGGCCATGCATTAGCTATGGTTGACTTTGTGATAATATGGATTCTAGGTTATGTCTTAGGGTCTTGACCTATTCTTAATTGGTTTGTGCTCTATTACTATGTAAGACACTTTTTTAAACATTGAATAGATTCTTCCAAAGTGAAAAAGCCAGATGGAGGAAAGGATAGAGATAGCAGGAAATCTTATGCCTGAAAGGTTTTAATAGCAGGACGCCACTTATAGGTGGTTTTTGGATGTTTATATGATCCTTTTACTAAAGTGATATGTCAGCAAGATGTTGCTATTGATCTCAGTGGGGTATTTCTCTTCAATTAAATTTGTTTTCTAAAACTTATGTTACTTTTTATCTAAGCTAATGTTTTGTTTTGTTTTTTCTAAGATATGATTTACATTAAGTACTGTACCTACATATATTGCAAGAAGTATTATAGTAATCACTTATAGCTATAATAAAACTATCCTCAGTTGTATACTAACATCAAGTAACCCGAGATTGGTGACTCTCTTTCTGCTTCTGCATTATTTTCTTTCAGTCACAAACTAAAGTTTTAAGTCAGTTCCCCTGCCTGGTCACATGGTTCAGCTGCTGCATTTTCTTGTCTCCGAAAAACAGCCATTTTTAATAATATAGCTGGACTGCACATGTGCCAGCTCTCCTCTGTTGATTGGCCACCCAGTAGACTCAACATTCTGAGAGAGATGGGTTTTAAAAGCTTAAACTCTAAAAGTTTGAGGCATCAAACTATGGTGCCATATGTTTAATCTTCTAATAAGTTTATGCTTTTTCACCTCTTTTGTAAATTTCAGCTTTTGTCCTTATTTTGAATGACCAACCTACTTTTTTCTTCATATTTTTTCAAATGTCATATAATGGAGATTATATACATGTTGGGTTTAAAAAATAATATCCAGTGAATTCAATTATCTGGTTACATCGATTGGTTGTCGAAATGTAAAGTAATGCTAAGATTTTAATTCACACGTGATCATCCATACAATCTACATTATTGAACAGCAGAAATATGTATTTGCAATGGGATATGAAGGTTCACTTACAAGCTACAGACAGTCAACCCTTGAATGCAAATTAATAGAACAATGTTTTTTTGTTCCTTTATGAATGACAGAGTTATAATCTAGTTACTAACACCTGCAGTAATATTCTATTAATAGTATTCAAAAATCAGTGAATGAATGGCAGAGTGTTTATTCAAGAGAAACGGTTTCCTTTCAACAAAACTTTGATACACCTGAAACCTTTTTGCTACTATGTAGCAGGAAATTTAACTCCTAAAAAAAACCCCTGTCAAACACCTCACCCACTCCCTCAATTTAGTCCCAGCTCAAAATGATTACTGCATTGTGGGAGCGTGTTCAATCATAAGTATCGTGGAGGAGCGATATTACATCATCTGATTATCGCCACAAATAGACCAAAAGGTAGTCATCAAAAAGGAGGGTGTTTTTGAAATAAAGTGAAGCCACGTTACTTAACTACCACTCCCACAGGGATTACAGTCGGGTAAGGAGCACCATGTTAATGCATTTCTTCAGGACACGTTAATACAGTACATGATCTAAAACAGCAAAATACGCTAATCCATCTCAGGTACTTAGTACACCGTATACTGCAGCTGATGTTTTTTAAACAAAAATTAAAAAAGGAGACATAACTTATTATTTCTATCTGTATATTCATATCTGTTGGTTCTTTAGTTGACACACATACACAAACATATATAAATAGATATATCTATCTCAAGGTTCAAGCTGTACTGAAACAAATTGCAAATCAAGAAGACAGGAGAAACAGTAAATGATTCTTCATCCAGGAATATGGCTATGAATCAAATGTAGGATATTACCACAGAGAATGGAGTGAACTTGCATTTAAAGTCAGGTTTTAAAAGGGATATTTTAAGGTAATCCAATTTGAAGATCACAAGCGCACATACAATAAGTATGGTTACTCCAATTGAGAAGTTTCACATTGGTTTATTCAGTACAATTTTTTTGTTTCATTGAAGGAGAACTCATGTAAAGGTAAAATGGAAATGAGTGTCTGATCCATAGAGCGGACCGTTAAAGAGAGACCTAAGACTACGGGACAGTTAGACAGTACAAGTGGTACTGAAATTGCTAACTAGCTTGGAAGAAAGGGTTCATTGTATGCCTGTTCATAAGTCCTGTGACATATTATGGTGGAGTTGAAGCATACTCACTGCTGCTATTCATAGCTATTTAAAATGTTTGTTTTCCCTATTGACTGAGAGAATCAAAGGGGAAGTTCAGTGCAAATACATATGCTTTTAAGAAAAAAGAGCAGTATTTTTCTATACTAGTGACCTTAACCTGCCCATAAATATATGGCAATTGAAATACTGGCTTCCTGTTTGCAGGACCCCTAGTAGAGACCATTATAGTTTTGCCCTTGACTCAGCACCTGGGTTGATTTAGTTGCTCAGTAGAGATCTGAGCATGTTTGACCCATCCAACGGCCAATCAGTAGAAATTACTGTTGGGAACATTCCAAGTGGTGCATCCAAGAAGAAGAAGATTGTTAGAACCTGAAATGGCAACTCACTACTATCAACAGCAGGGAATAGTAAAGTTTATGAAATCAACTGATTTTTCAAAATTGGAGAGAATATGTACAATAACTAGGTATGCATAATACAAACCAAGAATTTTTCAAAGATTGATATTTTCCACTGAACTTTCACTTTAAATCCCTCCTTTTTAAACTGCATGCTAAAGGCGTGCTTATTACATGCCAGGAGATTATAAAGACAGGCAAAACTAA
Source organism: Hymenochirus boettgeri (assembly GCA_019447015.1). Classification (NCBI taxonomy): domain Eukaryota; kingdom Metazoa; phylum Chordata; class Amphibia; order Anura; family Pipidae; genus Hymenochirus; species Hymenochirus boettgeri. The sequence goes on along the minus strand of JAACNH010005199.1, from coordinate 10,558 downwards.
TGGGGCCAGGGGGGCCCCTACAGCTTTATAGCCAGTCCCCAGACACATCACAATTTGCAGTTTTTTTAAGCAGCTGATCGCACCTTTACTTATGTACACAATGTACGTAAAGTTTAAAACCTTCTGATAGTGGTACAATTTGGAGGGATTGGCAGGCTCTCTTAGCCCCAGGCATTCCCATGGTCACAGAGACTGTGGTATTGTAGTTACATCACTGTATCACTGTATAAAGACTTGTAAAGACTGCTAATGGTCTGTGGAGACATTTTGAGACTGCATGGCACTTAATGTATATACAGTATATTTGGCATAAATCATATTGTTTTTTATATTATAATAAGAAAACATATGACTATATAAGCACAATTGGTAAAGAAGGGATTGAAAAATTGTTATACAGCTCCTTAAACATGGTTGCAAAGTCCAATTTTGTAGCCACAATGCTATTTAACATCCATGCCAAAAATTATTGAGCGTGGTAAAAATACCAAATAAGGAACAAATACTGTTTGTTTTTTACAGCATTCCACAATCTTAATGCAAAACCAGAGAGCCAACTACATTCCTGAAAACTTATTTCTTCTGCCGTCGCTCCAATGTTCTGTGGGGGTTTGCACCTTAAGGACCAAATCCAAGTGTGAGCAAATGTCTATTGACGGATATAGCCTCCCCCCAGAAAACCACAGTGAATAAAGCATGGATAGGGGCCCATCATTATTACTAGTGATTCCTAGTTATGCCACTAGGTCTTGCATTTGACTCATTTGACAATTCAGTGGTTCAGTAGAGATCTGAGATGTTTGACCCATCCAACAGCCAATCAGTAGACATTACTGTCAGGAACATTATAAGGAAGTGGTATATCCTGTTAAGAAGTAGGATCATTACAAAACCTGAAATGGCAGCTAACTACTGACCACAGCAAAGGGTATGAAATCAAATGATTTTTCAAAATACTAAGGAATATGTAGAATAACTAGGCATGTGCAATATAAACAAAATAAAAATATACTAATATTTTCTACCCCTTTAAACATTCTGTGATACAAATACATATCTACTGTATATTTTCTATTTCTCAAAAAATGCTTTATTATGTAGCTTGGCCTTAAATAATTAAATTGTGATTGATTTTACTTGTTTTTTTCTTTGTATAATCCTTTCACTGAAAATATATTGGTCAGTTTTTCAAACATAAAGCAAATGGAAGCTCAAACTGTGTATAAGACAAAAGAATGAACATTCACATTTCTTCCGACCATTAAGAGGTTTCTTTCATTTTATGGTTAGGTGTTATTTATTTTAAAGGTTAAAAATGTATTTCTTTTGTTTTAAATTTACAGCATAACAACATTACACAACACAGTTAGAAATAAAATGTTAGACATATATATAAAATGTGTTGTACTCTAGCCTATTTAGGCTAAAAATTCATACAATGTACATAAAGCTTTAAGCACCAGCTTAAATGTATAGGTTCATCCTGCTGGAGTTGTTAGTGGGGGTAACCATTTAATTAATCTGTGTACAGTAGGCTTACTTCCTAGGTCAAACAACCATATACATGATCCATAGGTCTGGGGTTAAAATGGTTTCAGAGTATTTGATCTATAAATAGCATATAAACTAAATAGGATACAACATAATTATACAGTTTACCTAAGGAATAAACAGATAGCAAAACACAAATCAAGCCCCAAATCTAGGCTATTACACATAAAAGCGGGGTAACTTTTAGCTGCCATTAGCGATGCTAATTCATAAAGCATTGATATAAATACCTCCACCAGGGAACCTTTAAAGGGCCTTTTAGGGTTTAAGGGATCTCGCAGCTCGAAGCCAGGACCCCCATTGTGCGGCAAAATGAAAACGGTGATGTTAAAACGGTGATGTTAGTGATCGATTATAAATATGCCCCTATGTCCCTTATATACATATACCAATGAAGTTTAAATACAGAAAAAAATACTGCTTTCCCTTGGCAATTTGTGTGAATGCCCCAGACCTTTTGCTTAATCTGAAATGCAACAGGAAAAAATGAAGAGGGTTTCAGTGCACATCATTTCAAAGAAAGTATCTGTGATACATTCAAATAATAAAAAATCTAAATTTCATTAAGCCATCATGTGGCAAACACAAACTGAAAGCCTTGTGAATAACTGCTCTGCTCTTTTCATATGTTTTCCAGATATGTTCTATCTATTCAGAATCAGTATAGATTGCTGGGATTTTTGTTAATGTTATATATGGGAAATTTCTACTTACATATTCACTGCACCTGTTCAAATATTGTTCTTTTCAACAGTTCTAACTTTGTTAACACTGCCATCTCTCCTAGTGACATCTGGTTCACTTGATCCAAATCATTTTGTGCATAACTATATTATCAAATTTATATTCATCAAGCAGGGAGTTTGTGGCTAATGTTCTGCCTAGGCTTTGGCAAATGTTTTGTTAGATATCTAACATTTACATTATTTTCAAAGGGCTTTGATGACATAGTACTCTTAAGGTCAGACATGAATATACTCATTTTAAACCCCTGAATTAAGTTACCAAAGTACATTATTACATTTATTTTCAAATAATGAAAGCAGCACTAATATTTAAAGGGCATCTTCGGTTTTTTTTAAATTTCTAAAAAACGAAGCAGAACTCTACTTACAGCTCTTCAATCCCGCGGCGTTCTGATCTGGCTCCCTGCTTGCCGGAACAAAAAGCAGAGGGCTGGACAGGCAGCCATGGTTGTGATTGGCTTGAGAGGCGCAGGAGCTAAGGACTGTAAGTAGAGTTCAGATTATTTTTTTAGACATCTAATATAGCACTTGGGTATGGGAAGGGATGGCCTATAACATATATAAAAATATTTATGCAAAGTGAAGGGCAGCCAACAAGGGATCGGGAGGGCGGGGGTAAGTGCTCCCTTGCACTTGCCACTATCCTCTCAGAGGACAACAAGGAAGCAGAAACCTTTTGGACAGGAAGACAGCGCCTACCCACTACTTTGAAAAGGCAATGCAGGAGAAAGGAGCAGAGATGTAAGGTAAGGATTTTTTAAACTTCACAGTGGGGACAGTAGTGGGTTAAATTTTAGTTTGGGGGGGTGGACATTAGAGATGGTCGGTTCGCGGACCCAAACCCAGATCCGCCGGCAGATTATTCCGGATTTTCCGCCTTCTAAACTTCCGAACCACAGATTTTTTTTTCCGAAAATTTTCGTAATTACGAGGATCTCCATATTTTCGAAATACGGAGAAAACGGAGGTCCTCGTAATTACGAGAATTCTCGTAATTTTCGAAAATTTTCGAAAAAAGAGAAATTCTTGTAAATTTGCGGAATTTCTGCATTTTGGGGATTATTTTGAAGACGGAGCAAGTTGTGTCTTTACCTGTACCTAAATACTATAGTGAAATGGGTCATAGCCCTGATTATATTTCATGTTTTGTGGTGTATAAACCTAAAAGGGGTGGTAACAGACAGATAAGACTTAAACGATATATGTACTGTAAAACACTGTATAGCCGTAGCTAAAACTAAAGATATGTAATTTTTTTTGTTCTATCCCCCCCATAGCCTACCTTTCCTCCTTGAATCTTGCTATGTTCCTGCACTTGTACATTGCGGCTGTTGCCTCGCTCTGCACACGATGACGTTATGGCGCGTGCTACATGATATCACACACGTGCACGCACTGGAAACAAGCATTTAATGTTCTGACCACCAGAAGCTAGCCTTCCACTCGGGATCTTGTGGGGGCGGAGCAACAGCTACAATGTACAAGAGCAGGAACATAGCAAGATTCAAGGAGGAAAGGTAGGCTAAATGGGGGGGTTTGATAGAACAAAAAAATGTGCACACCTTTAGTTTTACAGCTACGGCTATCCAGTAAACTTAATTTTGTTTTACAGTGTACATATCCTTTAAACAACATGAGGTTGCCTGGATACATAGGTTGGGTAGCCTGTGGCCTAATGACCTAAACACGGATTATGACCTCTATGTGTATTTATATGTAAACATTGATATTGAAAGTATATAATTGTTCCATGAGAGGACTCTAGACAAAAGATGGTCGAAACTCACCAGTTTCATTCCGTTTTTGGATTCCCGGATCTCGGGAAAATCCCGAAGATCCAAAAACGGAACAAATTTTCGATTATTATCAAATGTTTAAGATTATTTTCGTTAATATTCGAAAATAGTCTTGAACGTTCAATAACCCTCGAAAATACGATTGAGGTTGCCTGGATACATAGGTTGGATAGTCTGTGGCCTAATGACCTAAACACGGATTATGACCTCTATGTGTATTTATATGTAAACATTGATATTGAAAGTATATAATTGTTACATGAGAGGACTCTAGACGAAAGATGGTCGAAACTCACAAGTTTCATTCCGTTTTTGGATTCCCGGATCTCGGGAAAATCCCGAAGATCCAAAAACGGAACGAATTTTCGATTATTATAGACTATTTTCGATAATATTCGAAAATAGTCTTGAACGTTCAATAACCCTCGAAAATACGATTGGAGACTACTTTTGAGTTTCCAATTGTATTTTCGAGGATTATCGAACGTTCGAGGCAATTTTCAAATATTATCGAACGTTCGATAATTATAGAAAATAGGCTCCGAAGTCCTGCATTCTGGACAATCTGTCTGGATTCAGATTTCCGTGTCAGATCCGGGTCCGAGCCGGACCTAGATCCCATCTCTACTCTAGACCTCTAGATACTTATATATATGAATACATATTACTTTGATTTTATTGAGTAACTAATGAGTTAATGAAAGAAATGTTTGTGATCACCTAATTGGTGGTTTTGCATCACACGACTAATCTTATTATAGTTAAAAGGATGTACCTCATGGTGGCATATATATTTTTTGTTGCTTGAGAAAGGGGATGGACAACCCCGAAACGTTGCAGCTATGTCACGTATGATGATTTGACAATAAATCTGATTTTCTGAAAGAGAGTGCTGTATCTATACTTCTTCTATAAATTTAAAGGGACTCCCCTTGAAGGTTACACAAAAGTCTCCAGCACTCAACTACACATGCAATTATAAATGAATAGGGAAAAAGAATTAGACATGTAAGCAATGAAGGGGAAATCTCCTGCACTGAAGTTCAAATGGATACCTTTAGTTACATTGTTTGTACAAACATGTGGAAGCTGATGCTTCCATATGTATATATACACATATATACAGCTTGTGGTCTGATTACACACACTCCCCCAGGTCAGTACATACAATTTTTCATGAATAGGCAAATCCAATCATAGGCACACTCGTAGGACTTTTCATCAAATCAATATTTATCTTAAACTATTTTACACTACGCTCTTCTTCCCATTTTGGACATTTTTTGACCATTAATAAAATGCTATTTGTTAAGCATACTGATGCATACCCCACACACTCAACACCTCTTATTTGTTATATGACCTGTCCTTCAAAAATAAGAGAAACAGAAAACAATCACACTTTTTTAAACAATATAATTTCTTTTACAGTAGATCATGAAGATCACATTTATTAAGACCTTTATTAAGACCTAAGTTCTTAGTAAAATATTTTTTTATCAGGGCAGTTACAGACATCTCTCTATATATGATAAACTCGAACTTCCCAAACTACAAACTAGTTTGGGTTTTTCGAACTTGCGGACTAATTTTCGATGATTATCAAAAATTTGATAATTAACAAATTCTTGAATCGATAACACTTGAATGTTACTTTAATTTCAGTAACCCTTGAATGTATCCTTCGCTTTCGGTAACTCTCAAACATATCACTGGGTAAACCCTCGAATGTAGCATTCGATTTTGTTAACCCCTCGAATGTAGCCTTTGATTTCAGTAACCCTCGAATATATCGATTAGTTACCTACAAATTTATCAGTAACCCTCGAATAGTGCATGCGGAAACCAGACAATAGCTCGATTATGGGGAAAGTAGGTGTTTAAATATGTTTTGGTGATGAGTAAGTATTCCCCAGATCATTTCCCAGGTCCCAGAGCCATTTACAGTAAGTTACTGTACCATAGCTATTTTAACTGTTTTTAATCCAAACTTTCCTAACTATTTCTCCCCATTGATTTTAATGGGTTAGTTTTCGAACTACCGAACTTTAACTGAAGTTCCGAAGTTCAAAAGGAACCAATGGACAGTGGATCTAGGTGGATATATGGTGGATCTAGGTGGATATATGGTGGATCAAGGTGGATATATGGTGGATCTAGGGGGATCTAGTTGGATCTAGGTGAATATAGGTGGATATAGGTGGATATATGGTGGATCTAGCTGGATATATTGTGGATCTAGGTGGATCTAGGTGGATATATGGTGGATCTAGAAAAGTCTACACACATCTGTAAAAATGACAGTTTTTATTTAATAAAGAAAGATAAAAAAAAGAACTATCCATATCAATACCTGATTGCAATTGTGTGCATACTCTTTAATAATCAAGGATCTTGTTGCTTTAAAATCCCATCTCATCTTAAATAGTAGTAATACATGACCTCTTTTAAAATAGCTTTGATTGAGCTCAGATAAGTATGGCTGTTCCCTTTGGTCTCATATTCTAAAATCCATGGTCTGCAAAGAACTTTCCAAACATGAAAGGGCTCTAATCATTAAGGAATCATTCAGGGTAGTGATACAAAAAATATCCAAAGCATAATCATTTCAACTAAAAACATAGCTATTTTTGTTGAATTTACAGACAGTTTCAGTAAACAACCTTTATTCCTTTTCTCAAAACTCAGTCAGAACTGAATCTGCAATGTGTTAAAAAGTGTTGTAAATATAGAATGAGCTTAGTGACAGATGATAAGTGTTGAGAGAGTGTTAGTGTAAAAATAAATGTCATCATATTCCTGGTTGCTAAAACAATTTAACGCACAGATCATGAATTCCAAATCTCATTGTCTTTTTTTTCTAATTGTGTGCGCTCTTGAGGTTTCCTTTTCATTTAATGTTTAAAAAAAATGCAAAAAATAATTGTTCAAGTTTAAATAGATTCTAATTTAATATCTATCTTAGAATCTCTTAGTCCAAATCTAATGGCCAATCTGTATCACAGGCCACTTAGATTGGCTTAATTGTTTTTATACTATACAATTCCGGTGCTCATTTTATAGAAAAATCTTCAAATTTCATTGCATTGCCTACTAATTAGTGTGGCTACACATGGGCAGATATTTAGACCCAATCAACTGGCCACAGCCTTTGACTGACCGACCAGGGCTATTTGAACATAAACAGATCATGGTTGATATTTTAATTTGACCGATTGTGTGGTCTATTTAAGACCGTACAATCAACCCAAATTGACCAGCCTATCTGATCAAACATTCATCAGTCAAAATTACTGCTGATACCTGATTACTGAGTGGCAGAAATTTCAGTTGCCATGTTAGATTGGGCCATAGTATTGGACCAGGTGCACACAGCCTTTGAAATCTGATTTTAATAAAGTGTTGCAAGCTCCTGTGTTTTGCTTGCAGATAAGTGATTCTGCCAATCCAAGTCCTGCTTACACACTTGAATCGCAGGCAAAATTAGAAATAATTTGATTCAGTATTATTGGACCAACACAAACCCACCATGCTTTGTTTTTTACTTAGAACAAATCTCCTTTGTATATGCTTGTTTAAAATATTGGATGACAAAAACTTTGTGGGTGATGCATCAAGAGCGAGCTTGCACTAACCCAGCTGTGGTGATGTACCAGCAGCTACAAGCAGTTATGGCAGTATAGGATATTTTGTAAGTCCTGAGGGAAGAAGCTATGAACCATTAAGAATTAAGTTGGGATTTTTTAATACCAGCAGATAAAATGTCTTAAACATGTGCCGAGGAATAGGATAAAAGGGAAATCACATTGTAATACGATGTGCTATTCATTCGCTGTATTGTGACTTCTGGGGAAGGTATATGCAAAATCACTGAAATTGCCAACACGAATGTAGAGATTTATCTAATTAAAAATCTGAGGGATTCTGCTATTATTACATTAAAAAAGTGGTTGTGCTGTACATGTCCACCTACTGTACAGTTTATTATATAGCTACAGATAAGAATGAAAAGTCATTGGAGGTTCTTGTGGGAATATATCTCCTCATTAAGAAAATGTATTATGTATTAATAGTTCACTGCATAGTTTCTAAACCTAAGTTGTGATTTAAAAAAAGCTTTAGTTTTTCTTAAATCTGGTCATTTTTTATTCGCTATAACTACCATGTTATCTTTTTGAAGTAAAAGGCTATGATTTTTCCTAAGCAAGTAAGAGATGCAATTTAAAAAGCCTTGCATTATTGTACTTTCTAAGGAGTCCCTTGGGTTTCAATTAGTGATCTTCATATGACTGTATATTACCTAAGGCCTTTTTACTTAAAAATAGATTTCATTTTTGTTCTGTATCGATTGCTAGGACTGGAAATCAAGATGATGAAGCCTATATTTCATGAAGTTGTTATAATGTGCCTTAGAATATTCCATAAAAAAAATGATAAGAATTTTCTCTTAAGATAGTACAGTAGAACAAACCATCACCCGTCAAACATTGCACTAATTCCACCTGAATGTTAGTTTTATTAGAGTGTTTGAGTATTTTCTTAACATAAGGCAGTTCATTTTTAGAACTCTTAGTACTTAAAATAAAGTAGATAAAAATACTACTTACTTACAGTACACTTACTGTACTAAAGGATGCACACTAATTAGCAGCTAGGAGATTATTGGGACTTAATAGGTATCCAGTGGAAGTAGCCCACAGCAGAGGAGTAACACCTGAAAAAAAAAATAATATTTAGCATTCAAGACAAATATCCAAATCTTGATTGCAAAAATATTTCTTTTCAACTAAAGCCTGATAATAAATGTGTCTTGTTTTTATGGTCATGTGAGATGATTTTTCTGACGTTTCTCTCCTTGCCTGACAATCAGATCAAAAGCTTAGCAGGCATGTGCTATTGTCAGGGCCATTTCTGCCAAGAAGCAATATGAAAATATTGATCATGGCGGGCGCCTGTCAAGAAGTTTTATTTTCTGAATGGTGCACGCTGTGCAGCATAGGGATTTACCTGCAGGAATATCAAGAAGCAGCAGCAGTGATTGGAGATTGTTTTCCCCGGCAGCTGATTGGTGTGGGCTCCATAAGCCCTGTGCGTAGCACAAGTCAGTAGCACAAGTCACTTAAGAGTGGGAGGCCTTATCAGTCAGTGGCTATATGTGTCAGTGGCTAATGTAATGTACCAGCTGCACCAACATGTGTTTTTATGTTATATAACAATGGAGAACTGTATAAATAACTTTTTATTTGCAAAATTATCAAAAGTTTTACCACACACAGCAAAGCCATGCCCATGCAAAACCACGCACAAAGCCATCACGTGCCACCACCCATCCGCCCAGAGGCGGCATTTAAAATTTGTTTCAGATGCCAATAACCCTAGGGACACCCCTGGCTATTGTGAACCTGAAGTCTTTCGTTAGTGGTCTAACCCATCTTATCAACAAACAATGCCCAACTTAGCGGCCATGAATGTGTGATTGTTGCCAGAAACATGTGTATTAGGGTTAAGTCTGCCTAGATTCCCTCATCTTACCTTCATAATTCTGATAAAGCATTAATTATCATAGTGGGAACAAGCAAGGTAAAAATATCCTTCATATTTTAGATATTTATCTTTAGATATTTACCTTTAGTAGGTACTAATATGACCAATATATCATTAAAAAAGTGAATTAAAATGTTTTGGGAATGAGATTAAACAAAATCATACACATTTAAATTCCATCATTTAAATTGAGAGAAACTAAAGTGAAGAATTAAAACTTTTTTTTTGTGTAAAAACTAAGATACTGGTTATATTTAATTGTTTATAAAAAATATATTGTTTTAAAGTCTCCTAGAGTAAAAAACACACTATTTAAAATTAGTCTTCCATGTTTTCTGCTGGACAGCAGTGTGCCATAGGGTAAAATCTTAGCTTCATGGAATCTTCCTTGAGAACAACAATAAGTATACATTTATTGTTGGTTTATGTAGTGTCTTGAAATTGGCAGAACTAGGGAATTTGCTTGGTCTGTATATTCCATATTACAGAAAACGTATGATTTCCTTTTATATTAATGCTGTAGGTTTGAATTCTATGATTTTGAATAAACTTTGGAAAATATTTTTAAAGAATGGTATACCATATAGCAACACTACTCCTTTAGTGCAGTTGCAAAATAACAGCAGAATCTCAAGACTACATTTGTAGTTTAGGACTGCATCACAAAATACCAATGCTGTGGCTTTATAAACACCCCCCCACAGTTGGTCCTCTACTTAAAAGAGACAATACATAGTGCATATTACACCTCCATTACATTACACAGATAAGTAATCATATGAGAAGCTCTCAACCTTGGAACCACTGGGAAGATTTTAACACTGTCAAAGCCATACACTAGAATGTGACATTAAATATGGGCTTTAATTACACACTAAAAAATATACAAATGCAACCATATTCTTCTTTAGAAATTATTTT
>JAACNH010005198.1:0-21109 GCA_019447015.1 Hymenochirus boettgeri | reverse complement strand
AATAACCTCTAGATTGTGACACCCTTTTGTACACAGTATATTACATTGCTGTGTAACTATAATTATGAAGAACTCGTGAGATGTGTGATACTTTGTGTAAACACATTGATTACTTGCTGTTTTTTATAACCTAGTGAGATGTGTGATACCTTGTGTACACATTAGATTACATTGCTGTGTATTATAATATTATACCTAGTGAGATGTGTGATACCTTGTGTACACATTAGATTACATTGCTGTGTATTATAATATTATAACCTAGTGAGGATGTGTGATCTTTTGTGTACACCTTAGATACATTGCGGTGTATTATACCTATTGAGATGTGTGATACTTTGTGTACCATTAGATTCATTGCTGTGTCTTATACTATTAGACCTAGTGAGATTTGATACCTTGTGTGCACATAGATTACATTGCTGTGTATTATAAATTTTATAACCTAGTGAAGTTGATACTTTGTGTACCCCTTAGATTACATTGCTGTGTATTTAATCTTATAACCTTGAAGTGATACCCTTGTGTACACCTTAGATTACCTGCTGTGTATTATAATATTATAACCTAGTGAGATGTGTGATACCTTGTGTACACATTAGATTTCATTGCTGTGTATTATAACCTAGTGAGATGTGTGATACCTTGTGTACACATTAGATTACATTCTGTGTTTATAATATTATAACCATAGTGAGATGTGTGATACTTTGTGTACACATTAGATTTCTTTGCTGTTTATTATAATATTATACCTAGGAGATGTGTTATACCTTGTGTCCACATATATATGACAATTGCTGTGTAATTATAATAATTATAACATGTGAGATGTGTGATACTTGTGTTACACTTAGATTACTACATTGCTGTGTATTATAATATTATCACCTAGTGAAGTGTGTACCTTGTTGTACACCTTAGATTACATTCTGTGTATTATAATAGGATAACCTAGTGAGAGTTAACCCTTGTTGTACACATTAGATTTCATTGCTGTGTATATTAAACCTAGTGAGATTGTGCTACCCTTGTGTACACATTAATTACAACATTGCTGTGTATTATACTTTAGACACCTATGAGATGTGTGATACCTTGTGTACACATTAGATAACATTGCTGTGTATTATAATATTATAACCTAGTGAGATGTGTGATACATTGTGTACACATTATATTACATTGCTGTGTATTATTATAACTTAGTGAGATGTGTGATACCTTGTGTACACATTAGAGTCATTGCTGTTTTATAAACCTAGGTGAGATGTGTGATACCCTTGTTAACACATTAGATTCCATTGCTGTTTTATAAATATTTATAACCTAGTGAGATGTGGATACCTTGTGTACACATTACTACATTGCTGTGTATTATTAACCTAGTGAGATGTGATACCTTTGTACACAGTAGATTTTCATTGCTGTGTATATAATATTATAACCTATTGAGATTTGCTGATCCTCTTGTGTAACACATTAGATTTCATTGCTGTGTATTATAACCAGTTGGATGTGTGATACCTTGTTGTACACCTTAATTATTACTGTGTCTTATAATATTATAACCTAGTGAGATGGTGATACTATTTGTGTACACATTGATTTTTCTTGCTGTGTATATCAAACCTAGGTGAGATGTTGATACCTTGTGTAAGCACATTAGACTACAGTGCTGGGGTAGTAGTATAACCTAGTGAGAATGTTATACCTTGTCTACACATTAGATTACATTGCTGTTATGAAATATTATAACCTGTGAGAATGTTTGATACCTTTGTACACATTAGATTCATTGTGTGTATTATTATAACCTATTGAATGTTTGATACCTTTGTACACATTAATTACATCGGCTGTGGTATATAACCAGTGAGATGTGTGATACCTTGTGTAACCCATTCTTACATTTGGGCTGTGTTTTATAATATTATACCTAGTGAATGTGTTTAATACCTGTGTTCACATTAGATTACATTACTGTGTATTATAATATATTATAACCGTAGTGAGATGTGATCCTTGTTACACATAGATTCATCATTGCTGTGTATTATAAATTATAACCTAGTTGAGATTTGATACCTTGTGTACCCATTATATTTCATTGCTGTGGATTATAATATTATAACCTAGTGATATGTGTGTACCTTGTGTACACATTAGATTACATTGCTGTTTAATTATAATATTATAACTAGTGAGATTGTTTATCCTTGTGTACACCTTAATTTCATTGCTGGTATTAATAACCTAGTGAGATGTGTGATACTTGTTCCACATTAGATTACATTGCTGTGTATTATAATATTATAACCTAGTGAGATTTGTGATACCTTGGTGTACACATTAGAGTACATTGCTTGTGTATATAACCTAGTGATATGTGTGATACCTTGTGTACACATTAGAGTTACATTGCGGGTATTATACTATTATAACCCTAGTGAGATGTGTGATACTTGTGTACAACATTAGATTACATGCTGTGTATTATAATTTATAAACCTAGTGAGATGTGTGATACCTTGTGTCCCACATTAGAACATTGCTGTTATATATATTATAACTAGTTAGAATGTGTGATACTTTGGTGTAACACATTGATTTACATTGCTGTGTATTATAATATTTAACACTAGTGAGGATTTGATACTTTGTGTAACACATTAGATTACATGCTGTGTATTATACCTATGAGATGTGTGATACCTTGTGTACACATTAGATTACATTGCTGTGTTTATAATATTATAACCTAGTGATATGTGTGATACTTTGTGATACACATCGATTACATTGCTGTGTATTAAAACCTATTGAGATTGTGATACCATTGTGTACACATTAGATACATGCTGATGTATTTAACCTAGTGGATGTTGTGATATCCTTGTGTACACATTAGATGAACATTGCTGTGTATTATAATATTATAACCTAGTGAGATGTGTGATACCTTGTGTACACATTAGATTACATTGCTGTGTATTATAATATTATAACCTAGTGAGATGTGTGATTAACCCTTGTGTGCACATTAGATTAACATTGCTGTGTATTATAATATTATAACCTAGTGAGATGTGTGATACTTTTGTACACATTAATATTTCATTGCTGTGTATTATACATAGTGAAATGGTGTGATACTTTTGTGTACCATTCGATTACATTGCTGGTGTATTAAAACCTCGTGAGATGTTGTGACACCTTGTGTACACATTAGATTACATTGCTGTTACATTATATAATATTATAACATAGAGAGGTGTGATACTTTGGTACATCATTAGATTACATTGCTGTGTATTATACCTAGTGAGATGTGTGATACCTTGTGTACACTTAGATTACGATGCTGTGTGTATTTAGATTATAAACCTAGTGGAGATTGTGATACTTGTGTACACATAGATTTACATTGACTGTTATTAATTTATAACCTAGTTGATATTTTTATACTTTGTGGTACACATTAGATGACATTGCTGTGTATTATCACCTAGTGAGATTTTTGAGACCTGTGTCACATTAGATTACATTGCTGTGTATTATAATATTAAACCTAAGTTTGAGATGTGATACCTTGTGGTGCACATTAGATTACATTGCTGTGTATTAATAATTTTAAATAACCTAGTGAGTGTGTGATACTTGTGTACACATTACTTACATTGCTGTGTATTATATTTATACACCTAGTGAGATGTGATACCCTTCTGTCACATTAGATTACATTGCTGTGTATTATAATATTATAACCTAGTGAGATGTGTGATACCTTGTGTACACATTAGATTACATTGCTGTGTATTATAATTTAATAACCTATTGGAGATGTGTGATACCTTGTGTACACATTAGATTACATTGCTGTGTATTATAATATTATAACCTAGTGAGATGTGTGATACTTTGTGTACACATTAGATTACATTGCTGTGTATTATAATATTATAACCTAGTGAGAATTTGATAACCTTTGTTGACACATTAGATTACATTGCTGTGTATGTATAATATTATAACATAGTGAGATGTGTGATAACTTGTGTACACATTAGATTACATTGCTGTGTATTATAATATTATAACCTAGTGAGATGTGATACCTTGTGTACACATTAGATTACATTGCTGTGTATTATAATAGTATAACCTAGTGAGATGTGATACCTTGTGTCCACATTAGATACATTGCTGTTTAATTATAATATTATAACCTATTGGAGATGTTGTTATACCTTGTGTACCCATTAGATACATTGCTGTGTATATAATCTTATAACCTAGTGAGATGTGATACCTTGTTACACATTAGATTACATTGCTGTGTAATTTATAATATTATAACCTAGTGAGATGTGATACCTTGTGTACCCCTTAATTTCCTTGCTGTGTATTATAATATTATAAACCTAGTGAATGTGATACCTTTGTGTACACATTAGATACATTGCTGTGTATTATAATATTATACCCTGTGAGATGTGATACCCTTGTTACACATTAGATTTCCTTGCTGTGTAGTATAATATTATAACATAGTGAGATGTGATACCTTGTGTCCACATTAGATTTCAGTGCTTGGTGTATTATAACCTAGTGAGATGTGTGATACCTTGTGTAACTTAGCTTACAACATTGCTGTGTATTATAATATTATAACATAGGAATTGTGAATACCTTTGTGTACCATTGATTACCTTGCTGTGTATTATAATATTATAACCTAGTGAGATGTGGATACCTTGTGACCATTAGATTTCATTGCTGTTTATATAACATAGTGAGATGTGTGATACCTTGTGTACACTTAGATTACATTGCGTTGTATTAATAATATTATAACCTAGTGAGATGTTGTGATACCTGTGTAACCATTAGAGTACATTGCTGTGTAATTATATAGTATAACCTATTGAGATGTGTGATACCTTGTGTACACTAGAGTACATTGCGGTGTATTATAATATTATAACCTAGAGTGAGATGTGTGATACCTTGTGTACACATTAGATACATTGCTGTGTATTATAATATTATAAGCCTAGTGAGATGTGGTGATCCTTGTGTACACATTATATTACATTGCTTGTAATTAGAATTTATAACCTAGTGAGATTGTGATCTTGTGTACACATTAGATTTACTTGCTGTGTATGATTATAAACTATGAGATGTGTTATCTTTGTGTACAACATTAGATTAACATTACTTGGAATTATAATATTATACCTAGTGAAATGTGTGATACCTTGTTTACACATTAGATTTCATTGCTGTGTATTAAACTAGGAAGATGTGTGATACCTTGTTGGTACACCTTAGATTAACTCGCTGTGGTAATATAACCTATTGAGATGTGTGATCCTTGTGTACACATTGAGTTCATTGCTGTGTATTATAACATAGGGAGCTGTTGTGATACCTTGTGTACACATTAAGATTTCCTCGCGCTGTGTATATAAAACCTAGTGGATTGGATACCTTGTGTACACATTAGATTACATTGCTGTGTATTATAATATATAACCTAGTGAGATGTGCTACCATTGTGTACACAATTAGATTTCCATTGCTGTGTATTATAGGATTATAACTAGTGAGATTGTGATACCTTGATGTACACATTAGCTTACATTGCTTGTAATTATAATATTATAACTAGTGAGATGTGTGATTCGTTTGTGTACCCATTAGATTCATTGCTTTGGTATTATACCTAGTGAGATGTTATACCGTGTGTACACATTAGATTACATTGCTGTGTATTATACGATTATAACCTTAGTGAGATGTGGTGATACGCTTGTGTACCCATTAGATTTACATGCGTGTATTATTATAACCGCTATTGGAGATGTGTGAGACTTTGTGTAACACATTAGATTACATTACGTGTATATATTTATACCCTCGGAAGCTGTGTGCTACCTTGTGTACACATTAGATTTCATTGCTGTGTAATTTACCATAGTGAGATGTGTGGATACCTTTGACACATTAATTCTTGCTGTGTATTCTACCCTGTGAGATGTGTGATACCTTGTGTACCCATTAGATTACATTGCTGTGTATTATATATTTATAACAATAGTGAGATGTTGATACTGGTGTACACATTAGATTTCATTGTATGTATTATAACCTATGAGAAATTTGTGTGATACCTTGTGTACCATTAGATTCATTACTGTGTATTATAATTATTATAACCTAGTGAGATGGGTGATACCTTGTGTACACATTAGATTTCAATTGCTGTGTAATTGACATAGTGAGATGTGATACCTTGTTACACATTAGAGTACATTGCTGTTTTATAACCTAGTGAGATGTGTGATACCTTGTGTACACATTAGATTACAGAGATTGCCTGTGTATTATAATTTAAATAAACCTAGTGAAGATGTGTGATCCTTGTGCTACACATTAGATTTCATTGCTGTGTATTATAACAGAGTGAGATTTGATACCTTGTGTACACATTCGATTACATTGCTGTGTATTCTAACCTAGTGAGATGTGTGATACCTTTTGTACACCTTAGAATTACTTGCTGTGTATTATAACATATTGGATGTGCATACCTTGTGTACACATTAATTACATGCTGGTATTATTAACCTATGAGTGTGTTCCCTTGTGTACACTTAGATTACATTGCTTTGTATTATAACATAGTGAGATGTTGATACTTGTGTACACTTTATTACTTGCTGTGTAATTATAATATTATAACCTAGTGAGATGTTGATACCTTGTGTACACATTAGATTTCTTGCGTTTATTATAACATAGTGAGATGTGATCCCTTGTGTACACATTAGATTACAATTGCTGTGTATTATGACCTATTGAATGTGTATACCTTGTGTACACATGAGATCACAAGTCTGTTGTATTATAACATATGAGATGTATACCTTGTGTACACATTAGATTAATTGCGTGTATTAAAATAATTTGATCCTAGTGAGATGTGTGATACCTTTGTGTACCTTAGATTTCATTGCTGGTGTTATTGGAATAATCTAATTTCCCCTTTTCCTGCCAGATAAAACATGGGAGAAAGTTTGCTGCAGGAACACGGTGATTATTATCTGATTATTAATGGGGTTTGGTGCAGATTGATTTCCCACTAGACCCTACCCCAGACAAACAGATATTCATCACCTTTACTGGGAATCTTCAGGTGTTTATTTACTGTTTCCTCAACCCCCCCCCCCCCCCACCGGCACCAGAGGGATCAAAGCCCCTTATTGCGATTTGTTCCCTTTCACTGGGCTGGCCGACCGCAGATTTTTGGTAAAAGGTTCTAATCCTAATATTGCCAAGTTAAGGTCATGTTCCAACCTTAAAACAAAAACCGGTGCCTTGGTCCGTTATCTCCCCAACCTAACGGGTATTTCTACCAGTTTTATTACATATTTGTAAACCAGATGTTTTAATGATTTAGTTCTATTCCTTTCTGGTTAGGATCTCCTCCTCCCGTGCTCAATTAGCTTTTATAATATGCTTGAGCGTGTGCATGAGAAGACAGCAGTGAAACAGCACCTGTCAATCATTGGATGTTGAATTACCTTGGTCAACACAAGCCTTGATTGCCCAGCATGGAGGGAGAGCCAGTTTACTACTCTGCCAGAATGGGACCGATATTATCATTAAATCTCGGCTTAGTATCAGGTAAAAGTGCTGAATATAGTCGTTGGGGGCAGTCACTGACCATTGGTTTAACACTCCTCCCTGGTAACACACCAGCATCACACAGAACAGCTAGTACAGTAAATTTAACATAACACCATGGTATGGCCATAGAAGTTACCTGTAGATCCAAGAATTATTATAGCAGTATTGGACCGTGCTAGGTACTCACTGTGTTAACCCGGTTTTTTCTATTAACCGTTTACTAACAACCTGAACTATGAGAACCCGCTCAATAGCTTATCACCTGTGTTACCACCCGGGGTTTTTAAATATACCGTATTACTAACTAAGCCTGAACTAGTGGAACCCCGCTCTTGCTTTATCACCTGTGTTTACCCGGGTTTTTAATAAATTACCGTAATTTACCAACTAACCTGGACTAAGTGAGAACCCAGCTCAATAGCTTATCACCTTGTTTACCCTGTTTTAATTACCGTATTACTACGTACCGGGACTAGTGAGAAACCCCCCAGCCTCAATAGGCTTATCACCTGTGTTTTACCCGGGTTTTTATATTACCGTATTAAAACCAACTAACCTGAGTAGTGAGAACCCAGCTCAATAGTCTTATCACCTGTGTTACCTGGTTTTTTAATATTACCATATTACTAAAACCCTGCACTAGTGGAGAACCCAGCTCAATATGCTATCACCTGTGTTACCTCGGTTTTTGATATTACCGGTATGACTAACTAACCTGACTAGTGAGAACCCAGCTCAATAGGCTATATCATCCTGTGTTTACCCGGGTTTTTTATATTACGCTTATTAACCAACTATAATAACCTGAACTGTGAGAACCCAGCTCAATAGCTTAATCAGCACCTGGGTTTCCCGGTTTTTTATATACCGTATTATACCAACTAACCTGACTAGTGAGAACCCAGCGCAATAGCTTATCAACCTTGTCCCGTTTTTATATTACCGTATTACTAACTAACCTGGACTAGTGCGAACCCAGCTCAGTAGTTCTTAATCCCCGTGTTACCCTGGGGGGGGGGGTGGACCCGGTTTTTATATTAACCATATTATAACTAACCTGGACTATTGAAACCCAGCTCAATAGGCTTATCACCTGTGTTCCCGGGTTTGTATATACCGGTATTACTAACTAACCTGAACTAGTGAACCCAGCTCACTAGGCCTTATCACCTTTGTTTTCCCGGGGTTTTTTATATTAAACCGATATTACTACTACCCTGGACTAGTAGACCCAGCTACTGCCTTATTCACCTGTGTTACCCGGGGTTTTATATTACCCCCGTATTACTAACTAACCTGGACTAGTAGACCCAGCTCAATAGGCTATCACCTGTGTTTACCCGGGGTTTTATATTACCGTATTACCAACTAACCGTGACTAGTGAGAACCCAGCTCAATAGGCTTATTCACCTGTTTTTCCCCGGGTTTTTTATATTACCATATTTGACTACTTCCGGGACTAGTGGAGAACCCAGCTCAATGGCTTATCACCTGTGTTACCCGGGTTTTTTAATATTACCTGTATTTACTAAACTAACCGGACTAGTTGAGAACCCAGCTCAATAGGCTTACACCGTTTTCCCGGGTTTTTATATTACCATATTATAACTAACCTTGACCTAGTGAGAACCCAGCTCAATAGGCTTAGCACCCTGTGTTTACCGGGGTTTTTATATTACGTATTACTAACTAACCTGCTAGTGAGACCCCAGCTCAATAGCTTACACCTGTGTTTTTTACACGGGTTTTTATATTACCGTATACCAACTAACCGGGATAGTGAGAACCCAGCTCAATAGGCTTTCACCTGTGGTTTACCCGGGTTTTTTATATACCATATTACTAACTTCACCGGGACTAGTGAAACCAGCTCAATGGCTTAATCACCTGTGTTACCCGGGTTTTTATATTACCGTATTACTACCTAAACCGGGACTGTGGAGAACCCAGCTCAATAGCTTATCACCTGTGTTACCCGGGTTTTTATATTACCGGATTCCTAACTAAACCTGGACTAGTAAGAACCCAGCTCAAAGGCTTATCACCTGTGTTACCCGGGGTTTTAATATTACCTAGTACTAACTAACCTGGACTAGTGAGAACCCAGCTCAATAGGCCTTATCACCTGTGTTACCGGTTTTATAGTACCGTATTACCACTACCGGGACTAGTGAGAACCCGCTCAATATCTTATCACCGTGTGTTTACCCGCGGTTTTTATATTACCATATTACTAACTACTGGACTAGTGAGAACCCAGCTCAATAGGCCCTATCACCTGTGGTTTACCCGGGTTTTTATATATTTTTTACCATATTACTAACTTATCGCGGGACTATGAGAACCCAGCTCAATTAGGCCTTATCACCTGTGTTCCCCCCCGGGGTTTTATATTACCTCAATTTTAACCAACTAACAAACCGGGACTATTGAGACCCATCTCAAAGCTTATCACCTGTGTACCCGGGTTTATTACCGTATTAAACCAACTAACCGGGAACTAAGTGAGAACTCCACTCCATAGCTTTAATCACCTGTGTTACCCGGGTTTTATATTACCAGTAAATTATAACTTACCGGGCTATGAAGAACCCAGCTCAATAGGCTTATCACCTGTGTTAACCCGGGTTTTTTTATATTACCGTAATTACCAACTACCTGACTAGTGAGAACCATAGCTCAATAGGCTTATCACCTGTGTTACCCCGGGTTTTTTTTATATTACGTATTACCAACTAACCGGGACTAGTGATAACCCAGCCCAATCGCTTATCACCTGTGTTACCCGGTTTTTTATATTACCGTACCGTATTACTAACTTACCGGGAACTAGTGGAACCCAGCTCAATAGGCTTAATCACCTGTGTTTACCGGGTTTTTTATATTACCCGTATTACCAACTAAACCTGAACTAGTGAGAACCCAGTCTCAATAGTTATCACCTGTGTTACCCCGGTTTTTTATATTACCATATTACTAACTAACCTGAACTAGTGAGAACCCAGCTCAATAGGCTTCTCACCTGTGTTACCCGTTTTTAAATATTACATATAATACTGACGCTGAACCTAGTGAGAACCCAGCTCAATAGGCTTATCACCTTTGTTACCCGGGTTTTTATATTCCCGTATTAACTAACTAACCTGAACTAGTGAGAACCCAGCTCAATTAGGCTTAATCACCCTTGTTCCCTGGTTTTTATATTACCGTATTACTCAACTAACCTGACTAGTGAGAACCCGCTCAAATATATCTTATCACCCTGTGTGTTTACCCGGGTTTTTATATTACCGTATTACCAACTAACCTACTAGTGAGAACCCCAGCTCAATAGGCTTATCCACCTGTTTTTACCCTTACCGGTTTTTTATATTACTCGTATACTAACTATAACCTGGACTAGTGGAGAACCCCTGCTCAATAGGCCTATCACCTGTGTTACCCGGTTTGTTTATAGTACCATATTACTAACTACCTGGATAGTGAGAACCCAGTCAATAGGCTTATCACCTGTGTTACCCGGGGTTTTTATATTACGTATTACAACTAACCTGGACTAGTGAAAACCCCACGTCATAGGCTTATCAACCTGTGTTACCCGGGGTTTTCATATACCGTATTTACCAACTAACCGGGGACTAGTGAGAACCCAGCTCAATAGTGCTTTATTCACTGTGTTACCCTGGTTTTTTATTACCATATTACTACTTACCTCGGGACTAGTGAGAACCCATCTCAAATAGGCTTATCACACCTGTGGTCCCGGTTTTATATTACCGTATAACTACTAACCTGGACGAGTGAGAACCCAGCTCATAGGCTTATCACTTTTACCCGGGGTTTATATTACCGTATTCTACTACCTGGACTATTGAAAACCCAGCTCAATAGGCTTATCACCTGTGTTACCCCGGGGTTTTATATACTCGTATTACCAACTAAAACCGTGACTAGTGAGAACCCCACCTCAATAGGCTTATCACCCTGTGTTACCCGTTTTTTAATATTTACCGTATTACCAACTAACCGGGACTAGTGGAGAACCCAGCTCAATAGGCTTATCACCTGTGTTTACCCGGTTTTTTATATTACAAATATACCAACTAACCGGTAAACTAGTGAGAACCATCTCAATAGGGCTTATCACCTGTTTTATACCCGGGTTTTTTAATATTACCATATTACCAACTACCGACCTAGTGATAACCGCAGCTTCAATAGGCTAGTGGACATCTAGAGCTGGACATTAGAAGTGAGAGAACAATAATGAGGCGTCTTCTAGGCAGGGTCAAGTGTTTGGTGATAACGTTTAACACTTCCCCAACTTTATTCCCCATGATGTCTCTGTTTGCTGAAAACTGGAACTAGCATGGACCAACAAGGGAAGAGTTCTACATGTGTCCCAAATAATCAGACGGAGCCTGTGCAAGTTCACCCACCTGCTGATGTATGTGAGCCTCGAACGTTCAATATCAGTCACTTCCATTGCAGACTTGGGAACTGTCCCTTGGGAATGTGATAACGCATGTAGCCTTGGGGAAGGGGAACTAAACCCAGGAAATTCTCTTTACTTTCCCTACAAACCCACCCAATTGGCATGTTGCCTACCCCTCCCTTGTGATTACAGTGTGTGTGTGGTTATAATGATGTAACCAATTGGGATTTTCTTGACATTTTTGTCATCGTTAACCTGCACGGACGGTATTAAAGCTGCATTTGTAAGAGATATAACGCACATGGAGGTTTAAAGGGATTCCTCTAACGGAGGCAGGAGTAAAGAACGTTACCTCCATCACCTGACCATCCATACTGTTCCTCTGGCTTCACTGAACGTTGTGCGAGGCTGGAAAGGAATTGTAGCTTTGCTTCCTGACTCCTTTAGAATGATTGGGAGGAAGTAACTGTCTCATCACTCCTGGTCTTCACTTCATTCATTAATGGAATAGTTTCCCTTCCTAACTTCCAACATTACCCCACACCATCTCCCAGGACCTTGTCCATCTCGGTTAATCATTGGAGTCCCTTCATCTCCTGGTCCTTCACTTCATTCATTTAAAGTAATAGTTCCCCTTCCTAACTCCCAACATCAACACCCTCTCCCAGGCCATTGTCCATCTCGGGTTATCATTGGAGTCCTTCACTCCTGTCTTCACTTCATTCCTTAAAGGAATAGTTCCCTTCCTACACTTCCCACATTCACCGTCTCCCAGGACGCTTGTGTCCCTTCTCGGATTATCATTGTAGGTCCTTTCACCCCTGTCTTCACTTCATTCATTAAAGGGAATAGTTTTCCCTCCTACTTCCCAGCTTCACACCCCTCCGGACCTTGTCCATCTCGGATTATCATTGGAAGTCCTTCACCTCCTGGCTTCACTTTCATTCATGAAAGGAATAGTTCCCTTCCTAACTTCCTCATCATTCACACCATCTCTCCCCAGGACCTTGTCCATCTCGGATTATCATTGAGTCCTTCATCTCCTGGTTCTTCACTTCATTCTTTAAAGGAATATTCCCTTCCTAAACTTCCAACATTCCCACCACAAATCACATCACACCGTCTCCCAGGACCTTGTCCTTCTCGATTTCCTTGGATTCCTTTCACCTCCTTGTCTTCACTTCATTCATTAAAGGAATAGTTCCCTTCCTAACTTCCCAGCATTCACAACCCTCTCCCGGACCTTTGTCCGTCCGGTTTATATCATTGGAGTCCTTCACCTCCTTGGTCTTCATTCATTACAGTGACTGTTCCCTTCCTAACTTCCAACATTCACAGCCCTCTCCATACGCCCTCACCCTCTCTCTCCTCCCCTCCCTCTCCACCCTCGTCCCTCACACCCTCTCCCACTCACTCTCCTCGATCCGTCTCTCTCCTCCGTTCTCTCCTCTCTCGCCTCTTCCCCCTCTCCTCCCTCACCAGACCTGTCCGTCTCCGGATTATCATTGGAGTCCTTCTCTCTTGGTCTTCACTTCAATTTCATTAAAGGGGAATAGTTCCCTTCCTAACTTCCGCAAACATTCACATCCGTCTCCCAGGACCTTGTCCGTCTCGGATATCATTGGAGTCCTGTCACCTCCTGGGTCTGCACTTCAATTCCATTAAGGAAGTTTCCCTTCCTAACTTTGCCCAACATTCACACCGTCCTCCCAGGACCTTGTCTCTCCGGATTATCATTGGAGTCCTTCACCTCCCTGGTCTTCACACTTCATTCATTAAAGGATAGTTCCCTTCCTAACTTCCCTTCCGACCTTCCAGCATTCACACCCTCTCCCAGGCCTTGTCTGTCTCGGGTTATCATTGGATCCTTCACTCCTGGTCTTCAAGTCATTAAGGAATAGTTCCCTTCCTAACTTCCCACATTCACACACCCTCTCCCAGGACCTTTGTCCATCTCGGATTATCATTGGAAGTCCCTTCATCTCTGGTCTTCACTTCATCATTAAAGGAATAGTTTTTCCCTCCTAACTTCCCAACATTCACACCATCTCCCAGGACCCTTGTCCATCTCGGGTTATCATTGTAGTCCTTCACCTCCTGGTCTTCACTTCATTCATTAAAGGAATAGTTCCCTTCCTAACTTCCCAACATTCACACCCTCTCCCAGGACCTGTCCATCTCGGGTTATCATTGGAGTCCTTCACCTCTGTCTTCATTCACTTCATCATTAAGTAATAGTTCACTTCCATAACTCCCAACATTCACATACCATCTCCCAGACCTTGTCCCATCTCGGGTTATCATTGGAGTCCTTCATACCTCCTGGTCTTCACTTCATTCAGTAAAGGAATAGTTCAACTTCCTAACTTCCCAACATTCACAAACCTCCTTCCAGGACCTGTCCCTCCGGGTTCTCATTGGAGTCCTTCACCTCCTGGTCCTTCACTTCATTCATTAAAGGATAGTTCACTTCCCTAACTTCCAACATTCACACCCTCTCCCAGGACCTTTCCATCTCCGGGTTATCATTGGAGTCCTTCCACCTCCTGGTCTTCACTTCAAATTCATTAAAGGATAGTTCCCCTTCCTAACTTCCCAACATTCACAGCACCATCCTCCCAGGACCTTGTCCATCTCGGGTTATCATTGGAGTCCTTCACCTCCTGTTCTTCACTTCATTCATTAAAGGAATAGTTCCCTTCCCTAACTTCCCAACATTCACACCATCTCCCAGGACCTTGTCCATCTCGGGTTATCATTGGAGTCCTTCCCCTCTGGTCTTCACTTCATTTAATTAAAAGGAATAGTTCCCTTCTAACTTCCCCACATTTCACACCCTCTCAGGACCTTGTCCGCCTCGGAGTAGCATGGACCTTCCCTCTGGTCTTCACTTCATTCCATTAAAGCATAGTTCACTTCCTAACTTCGCAACATTCACAACCCTCTCCCAGGACCTTGTCCGTCTTCGGGTTTACATTGGAGTCCCTTCACCTCCTGGTCTTCACTTTCATTGCATTAAGGAATAGTTCCGCTTCCCTAACTTTCCCAACTTCAACAACCCTCTCCCAGGCCTTGTCCATGCTCCGGGTTATCATCTGGAGTCCTTCACACCCCTCCTGGTCTTCCCTCATTCATAAAGTAATCTTCCCTTCCTAACTTCCCAACATTCACCATCTTCCCAGGCCCTTGTCCTCTCGGTTATCATTGAGTCCTTCAACTCCTGGTCTTCACTTCATCATTAAAGACTAGTTCCCTTCTCTAACTTCCGCAACATTCACACCATCTCCCAGGACCTTGTCCATCTTGGGTTATCATGGAGTCCTTCACCTCCTGTTCTTCCACTTCATTCATTAAAGGAATAGTTCCCTTCCTACTTCCCAACATCACACCATCTTCTCCCAGGACTTGTCCATCTCCGGGTTATCATTGGAGTCCTTCACCTCCTGGTCTTCACTTCCGTCATTCAAGGAAATATTCCCCCCTTCCTAACTCCCAACATTCACACCCTCTCCCCAGGACCTGGTCCATCTCGGGTTATCAGTGGAGTCCTTCACCTCCCTGGTCCTTCACTTCATTCATTAAAGGAATAGTTTTCCATTCCTAACTTCCCAACATTCACACCCTCTCCCCCCTCCCAGGACCTTGTCCATCTCCGGGTATCATTGAGTCCTTCACCCTCCTGGTCTTCACTTCATTCTTAAAGGAATAGTTCCCTTCCTAACTTCCCCAACATTCACACCCCTCTCCCAGGAACCTTTCCATCTCGGTTATCATTGGAGTCCGTCACCTCCTGGTCTTCAATTCATTCTAAGGAATATTCACTCCTAACTAACTTCCCAACATTCACCACCTTCTCCCAGGACCTTGTCCATCTCGGGTTATCATTGGAGTCCTTCACCTCCTGGTCTTCACTTCATTCATTAAAGGAATAGTTCCCTTCCTAACTTCCCAACATTCACACCGTCTCCCAGGACCTTGTCCATCTCGGGTTATCATTGGAGTCCTTCACCTCCTGGTCTTCACTTCATTCATTAAAGGAAATATTTCCCTTCCTAACTTCCCACAAATCAACACCATCTCCCAGGACCTTCCATCTCGGGTTATCAATTGGCGTCTTCACCTCCTGTCTTCACTTCATTCATTAAAGGAAAGTTCCCTTCCTACCTTCCCACATTCACACCCTCTCCCAGGACCTTGTCCATCTCGGGTTATCATTGGAGTCCTTCATCTCCTGGTCTTCACTTCATTCATTAAAGGAATAGTTCACTTCCTAACTTCCCAACATTCACACCCTCTCCCAGGACCTTGTCCGTCTCGGATTATCATTGGAGTCCTTCAACTCCTGGTCTTCATTCATTAAAGGAATAGTTCACTTCCTAACTTCCCAACTTACATTCACACCCTCTCCCAGGACCTTGTCCGTCTCGGGTTATCATTGGAAGTCCTTCACTTCCTGGTCTTCACTTCATTCATTAAAGGAATAGTTCCCTTCCTAACTTCCCAACATTCACACCCTCTCCCAGGACCTTGTCCGTCTCGGGTATCTTGGAGTCCTTCACCTCCTGGTCTTCACTTCATTCATTAAAGGAATAGTTCCCTTCCTAACTTCCCACATTCACACCATCTCCCAGGACCTTGTCCATCTCGGGTTATCATTGGAGTCCTTCAACTCCTGGTCTTCATTCATTCATTAAAGGAATAGTTCCCTTCCTAACTTCCCAACATTCCACCATCTCCCAGGACCTTGTCCATCTCGGGTTAATCATTGGAGTCCGTCAACGCCTTTCTTCACTTCATTCATTACAGGAATAGTTCCCTTCCTAACTTCCCAACATTCACATCATCGGTCCAGGACCAGGACCCTTGTCCATCTCGGTTAATCATTGGAGTCCCTTCACCCGCCTGTCTTCACTTCATTCATTAAAGTAATAGTTTCCCCTTCCTAACTTCCCAACATTCACACCCTCTCCCAAAGGAACCGTTGTCCATCTCGGGTTTCATTGGGTCCTTCACCTCCTGGTCTTCACACTTCATTCATTAAAGGAATAGTTTTTCCCTTCCTACCTTCCCACATTCACACCCCTTCCCCCATGGACCTTGTCCGTCTTCGATTATCATTGGATCCTTCACCTCTGGTCTTCACTTCATCAGTAAGGAATAGTTCCCTTCCTAACTTCCCAACATTCATCCCCATCTTCCCAGGAACCTGTCCCATCTCGGGTATCATTGGAGTCCTTCATCTCCTGTCTCAGTTCTTCTTCATTAAAGGAATGTTCCCTTCCCTAATTCCCCCACATTCACACCACTCCCATGACCTTTGTCCATCCGGGTTATCATTGGAGTCCTTCACCTCCTGGTCTTCCACTTCTTCATAAGGAATAGTTCCCTTCCTAACTTCCCAACATTCACACCGTCTCCCATCCTTGTCCGTCTCGGATTATCTTGGAGTCCTCATCTCCTGGTCTCACTTTCATTCAGTAAAGGATAGTTCCCTTCCTAACTTCCCAACATTCACACCCTCTCCCAGGACCTTGTCCATCGCGGATTATCATTGGAGTCCTTCAACCTCCTTGTCTTCATTCATTAAAGGAATAGTTCCCTTCCTAACTTCCCAACATTCACACCCTCTCCCAGGACCTTGTCCATCTCGGTTTCATTGGAGTCCTTCACCTCCTGGTCTCCTTCATCATTAAAGCCTAGTTTCCCTCCTACCTTCCCCACATTCACACCATCTCCCAGGACCTTGTCCTCTCGGGTTATCATTGTAGTCCTTCACCTCCTGGTCTCAATTCATTCATTAAGGAATAGTTCACTTCCTACTTCCTCCCAACATTCACACCACCCCTCATCCCAGGACTTGTCCTCTCGGATTATCATTGAGTCCTTCAACTCCTGGTCTTTCATCATTAAGAATGTTCACTTCCTAACTTCCCAACATTAACACCCTCTCCCAGGACCTTGTCCATCTCGGGTTATCATTGGAGTCCTTCAACTCCTGGTCTTCATTCATTAAAGGAATAGTTCACTTCCTAACTTCCCAACATTACACCGTCCTCCCGGACCTTGTCCCCATCTCGGGTTATCAATTGTATGTCCTTCACCTCCTGGTCTTCATTCAATTCATTAAAGAATAGTTCCCTCCTAAACTTCCTCCAACATTAACACCGCTCCCAGACCTTGTCCATCTAGGGTTATCATTGTAGTCCCTTCACCTCCTGGTCTTCAACTTCATTCATTAAGGAATAGTTTCCGCTTCCTAACTTCCCAACATTCACACCGTTCCCAGGACCTGTCCACTCGGGTTTTATCATTGTAGTCCTTCCACCTCCTGGTCTTTTCCCTTCATCTTAAGGAATAGTTCACTTCCTAACTTCCCAACAGTCACACACCCGCTCCCAGGACCTTGTCCATCTCGGATTATCATTGGAGTCCTTCAACTCCTGGTCTTCATTCATTAAAGGAATAGTTCACTTCCTAACTTCCCCAACATTCACACCCTCTCCCAGGCCCTTGTCCATCTCGGGTTATCATTGGAGTCCTTCATCTCCTGGTCTTCACTTCATTCATTAAAGGAATAGTTCACTTCCTAACTTCCCAACATTCACACCCTCTCCCAGGACCTTGTCCATCGCTCGGTTATCATTGGAGTCCTTCAACCCCCTGTCTTCACTTCATTCATTAAAGGAATAGTTCCCTTCCTAACTTCCCAACATTCACACCCTCTCCCAGGACCTTGTCCATCTCGGGTTATCATTGGAGTCCTTCACCTCCTGGTCTTCACTTCATTCGTTAAGGAATAGTTCCCTTCCTAACTTCCCACATTCACACCATCTCCCCCCAGGACTTGTCATCCTCAGTTCATCATTGGAGTCCTCACCTACCTGGTCTTCACTTCATTCTTAAAGGAATAGTTCCCTTCTAACTTCCCACTTCACACCCTCCAACCTCTCCCAGTACCTTGTCCATCTCGGGTTTCATTGGAGTCCTTCACCTCCTGGTCTTCACTTCATTCATTAAAGGAATAGTTCCCTTCCTACTCCCAACATTCACACCGTCTCCCAGGACCTTGTCCATCTCGGGTTATCATTGGAGTCCTCACCTCCTGGTCTTACCCTTCATTCATTAAGGAATAGTTTCCCTTCCTAACCTCCCAACATTCACATACACCCTCTCCCAGGACCTTGTCCATCTCGATTACATGGAGTCCTTCATCTCCTGTCTTCACTCGTCCTTAACGGAATATTTCCCTTCCTAATTTCCCAACATTCACATAACCATCCCCAGACCTGTCCCTCTCGGATTATCATTGAGTCCTTCAACTCCTGGTCTTCATTCATTAAAGGAATAGTTCACTTCCTAACTTCCCAACATTCACACCCTCTCCCAGGACCTTGTCCATCTCGGGTTATCATTGGAGTCCTTCATCTCCTGGTCCCGCCACTTCATATCATTAAAGGAATAGTTTCCCTTCCTAACTTCCCACATTCACACCATCTCCAGGACCCTTGTCCATCTCGGATTATCATTGGTTCCTTCCTCTCCTGGTCTTCACTTCATTTCATTAAAGAATAGTTTCCCTCCTAACTTCCCAACATTCACAAATATACCGTCTCCCAGGACCTTTGTCCATCTCGGGTTATCATGGAGTCTTCACCTCTTGGTCTTCCCTTCAGTCAATTAAAGGATAGTTTCCCTTCCTAACCTCCCAACAATTCACACCCATCTCCCAGGACCCTGTCCATCTCGTATTATCATTGGAGTCCTTCATCTCCTGGTCTCACTTCATCATTAAGGATAGTTTCCCTTCTAACTTTCCGCACACATTCACACCATCTCCCAGGACCCTTGTCCATCTTGATTATATTGGAGTCCTTCATCTCCTGGTTCTTCACTTCATTCATCTAAAAGGAATAGTTCACGTTCCTAATTCCCAACATTCACACCCTCTCCCAGGACCTTGTCCTCTCGGGTTTATCATTGGAGTCCCTTCTCTCCATGGGTCTTCACTTCATTCATTAAAGGAATAGTTACCTTCCTAACTATCCCACACCATTCACAACCATCTCCAGGGACCTTTGTCCATCTCGGATTATCATGGAGCCTTCATCTCCTGGTCTTCACAACTTTCATTCCATTAAAGGAATGTTTCCCTTCCTAACTTCCCAACATTCACACCGTCTCCCAGGACCTTGTCCATCTCGGGTTACAGTGAGTCCTCACCTCCTGTCTTCACTTTCAGTCTTTAAAGGAATAGTTTTCCCTTCCTACTCCCACCTTCACACCCTCTCCCAGGACCTTGTCCGTCTCGGATTATCAATTGGCGTCCTCAACCATCCTGGTCTCACTTCATTCATTAAAGGAATAGTTCACTTCCTAACTTCCCAACATTCACACCCTCTCCCAGGACCTTCTCCGTCTCGGGTTATCATTGAGGGGAGGAGCTTAGTGTTTGTGTTTGTCCGCAGCCTCCAACCATCGAACTGTCTCCTCCATGAGGATTGTCTAGTGGAACTCCAGGCCCTCCTCAAGCAAGATGTGGGATCTTACAGGTAAGTGGTCACCTATACCTGTGTATGAATGATCCTTCCGCCCATCCTACCTGGCATAATGCCCTACTTCCTCCTTCGGTGTACTATCGCTGTGTGAAAAGCAAGAGTGATGGCAAAAAGTGGTGTGGACATATCCCCTGGCAGGTATTGGGCATATCCCTTGGCAGGTGCTGGGCATATCCCCCGGCAGGTGCTAGAACTACAGTATATGTATTAATACCAGTAATTCTCATATTTATAGTATTCCCCTTACCACCAAACTACAGTATATTATTTAATATTGAGAATTACTGGTATTAATACATATACTGTAGTTCTGGTTTGTACAGGGATACTATATAATATTGGGAATTACTGTTATTAATACATATACTATACTGGTTGGTACAGGGATACTATATAATATTGAGAATTACTGGTATTAAT
>JAACNH010005197.1:0-21111 GCA_019447015.1 Hymenochirus boettgeri | reverse complement strand
GGACTAAATGTACTACCACAATGGAGGAAATGGACGAACCCACAATGGAGTAAAGGTGACTACCACAAGGTACTAAAGGGCGACCACAAGGTAGTAAATTACGACCACAAGGGTAGTAAATGGACACCATAAGGTAGGCAAGGGACTACCACAAGGGACTAAAGGTACTACCACATTATGTTTAGTAAATGTGACTACAAGTAGTAGTAAATTACTACCATCAGTATGGCAAAGTACACCACAAGTTACGTAAATGTAGATACCACAAATGTAGTGAACGGAACTGAACCGAATGTACAATATACCTAAGTACGAAAACCTACATAACTGCTACGTAAATGTACTACCATAATGTACTAAAGGTACTACCCGACAAGTTACTAAAATGTCCCACGACCAAAGTCGATAATGGACTACACAATGTCTACTAAATGTACTACCACAAGTAGTAATGTACTACCATAACTGTAGTAAATGTACACCACAATGTACTAAAGTATACCACAATGTAGTAAATGTATCTACCACAATGTAGTATGCATAATGTACAAATGACTACCCATAAGGTATAATGTACTACCATAATGTAGTAAATGTACTTACATCATATGTATGATAAATGTACTGACCGACAATGTCACATAAAATGTAATACCACAATGTTAGTAACTGTACTAACCAGTACTACATTACACCTACTGTAGAAATGATACCATAATTGTACAATTACTAAATGTACTACCCATACTGTAGTAAATGTCTACTCCTAGAATGTACCTAATGTACTACACAATGTACTAATAGTACTACCATATCTAAATTGTACACCAGTACTAATTGTACTACCAAATCGTATAAATGTACTCCCAAAATGTCGTAAATGTACTTACACAACGTAATAATGTACTACCATAATGTAGCTAAATGTACTACCCACAATGTATCGAAATGTACTACTAACCAATGTAGTAAATGTACTACCACACATCTGTACTCCTAAATTGTACTACCAACTGTAGTAAATGTACTACTACATGGTGAATTTTTTACACACTGTAGTAAATTACTACGCACAATGTATTAAATGTTACTCACCAATGCTAGTAATGTATACAATGTCTAAATGTACTACCATAATGTAGTAAAGTC
This sequence comes from Hymenochirus boettgeri, assembly GCA_019447015.1. Lineage (NCBI taxonomy): Eukaryota > Metazoa > Chordata > Amphibia > Anura > Pipidae > Hymenochirus > Hymenochirus boettgeri. The sequence continues at coordinate 19,962 of JAACNH010005197.1, read as the reverse complement.
TACCACAGTAGAATCTTACCACAATGTAGTAATGAACTACACAATGTTATACATGTACTACCACAAGTAGTATACCAAGTTAGTAAATGTAACTACCACAATGTAGTAAATGTACTACCACAATTACTAAGATGTACTACATAATTATGTAAAGTAACTCCACAATGTAGTAAATGTACTACCACAATGTAGTAAAGTTACTACCACAATTGTAGTAAACTGTATCTACACACAATGTAAGTAAAATGTACTCCCCCACAATGTAGTATTACACTGTCCATACCACAAATGTACTAAAAGGTTACAGTGTATGTACTCCACAAATGCTAGTAAATGTACTACCTCACAATGTAGTAAATGTACTACCCAATGTGTGTAAATGTACTACCACAATGTAGTACATGTTACCAATGTATCAATTCACCAATTGTAGTAAATGACTACCACAGCATTGTCTAAATGCCTACCACAATGTAGTATAATGGTACTAGACCACAATGTAGTAGTACTTTCAATGTATACACTACTACTATTCAAATTAATCCTAAAAATAATGTACTTACCACAATTGTACTCAATGTCTACCACAATGTAGTAAAAGGTACTACCACAATGTAGTAAATGTACCTACCATAATGTACTAAATGTACTACCCAATGTAGTAAATGTACTACCCATAAGTACTAAATGTACTACCATAATGTAGTAAATGTACTACCATAAAGGTACTAAATGTACTACCATAATGTAGTAAGTACTACCACTATGTACTAAATTATTACCACAACATTATTGTAGTAAATTAAACTACATAATGTAGTAAATGTATTCTACCCAAATGTACTATGTACCTACCACAATGTAGTAATGTACTACCACAATGAGTAAATGTACTACCATAATGTACTAAATGTACTACCTTATACTGATCATAAATGTACTACCAGTATTACCTAAATGTAACTACCACAGTACTACCATATACTATGTAAATGTACTACCCTAAAATGTTAACTAAATGTCTACCACAATTAGGAAGGTACTACCAAACTGTAGTAAATGTACTACCATAATCGTACTAGAATTACTTCCATATGTAGTAAATGTACTACCACAATGTAGTAAATGTACGACCACAATGTAGTAAATGTACTAACCACAATGTACTAAATGTACTTCCACAATGTAGTAAATTTTTTTTTTTTTCTAATTTGTCATCGTACTACCAATGTGTAAATGTACTACACAAATGTAGTAAATGTATACACAATGTAAAATGTACTTACCAAATAGACCCAATGTACTACAATGTACTACCATAATGTAGTACAAGTACTACCACAATGTAGTAAATTACTACCACAATGTAGTAAATAACCATGTAATGACTACCACATTATATGTACACACAGGCTAAATGTACTACCAACTGTAGGTAATGTAACAATGATAATACTACCACAATTATTAAATGTACTACATAATATAAATAAAAGAAATAAAAAACCAATGTATTAATGTACTACCACAATGTAGTAAATGTACTCCACAATGTAGTAAATGTCTGAAATTACCACATGTATAAAGTACTACCACAATGTAGTAAATGTAATACCAATAGTATACTACAACAATGTACTAAATGTACTAACCACAATGTAGTAAATGTACTACCCACAATGTAAATGTACTACCACAATGTATAAATGTACTCCACATGTAGTAAAGTACCCAGTAAAATGCCTACACAGTGTAGTAAAATGTACTGACCACAATGTTAATTACTACACATGTAGTATGTACCCACAATGTAACTCAGGGGGCGATGCATGATTTTTCAGCACGCGCTTACCTGCCCGAGTTCCCCCGATGCTAAAACCCTGTGCGAGATTTGTGTACATCGCGGGATCTCGTGCCATGTAAGTGCGACCGGCATAACGCCTACTATTCAGTGGCGTAAAGTTCCATACATGGTGTAGCGCAAACTTTAACTAAGGCGCGGTTTTGCATCGCCTGCGCCACGCTAATCGAGCATCTCGGAAATGGCGCAGGCAATGCAAATCAGTGTTAAAACCCACGGTAACTGATACTACATCGGATTGCGTGGGTTTACACTGCACTGGGTGCATTTGCGACCAATAGTTGCATCGCCCCCCCTAAATGTACTACCACATTTAGTAAAATGTATCTACTAACCCAATGTAAATTACTACCCACAATGTGGTAAATGTACGTACCACCAATGTACTAAAATGGTACTTACCACAATGTAGTAATCTCACAAAGCAATTAATGGCAATCGCAAGACCGGGGAAGTTGCGTGTACAACGGAATTGCATTGCCCTGTAGACTGGTACTCGTAGTCGTGTATAAAATCTCTATCCCTTTAATAAAACTTTTTTTTTCTCACTAGCTATACAAACAAGGGACATATTATAAAGGATTACTATTTTTGGCTGCTTTTGTTTAAGGCAAGTCCACTCAACAAAAAATTTCTTTGCTAAAATGTAGAATTCCCCCAACCTAGGGCTTCGCATTAACTAACTACTATTGCCAAAGAATGCTCCTGACACTTTCTAAACCTGAACCGGTCCTTCGCCGTCTAGGTGTTTGCCCCTGCTCCTTTTTTCGAGTCATTCGAGCAAAAACCACATGATCAGTGGGCTTCTGCTCCTGCTGACAGCCCTCTTCCTGGTTCGCTGTCGCGGATGGGCGTCGTGACTTCTTGTTGCGGCTTACTGACAGCCGCCATATGGAGGGACAAGCTCAAATATGAACAATCTTTTTTTAAAAAAACTTACACATGACAATTTTTTTTTTAAAATATGTTAAAAAATAACCATACGTACTCCTGGGGAATTTTACTAACAACAGATGATGAAATATATTTTGATTACTGTAGGAATGTAAGTCTTCGGGGTAGGGATTCCGTTCCTAAGTGGTTTCGCACAGATATCTATTCTTAATCCCTCATTTTTGTATATGTTATATTGTATCTAATATACTGACAAAATCTATATTGTTAACTATGGATCTGTATATTACTTGCAATTTTTTTTTCCCTTGCTTGTCATTGTATTTTATCATGTAAACAACGAGCTGGTACCCAAGTGCACTTTAAAATAAAGAATCACATACTTTATTCTTGTTAGGAAATAACTTACTGACTTACTGACCAATTTTCCGCAAAAAAAAATCTGATTTCCATAAACTAACCGTTATGGTTTAAACGCCAAGAAATTGTATTTGTGATACGTGGCGAAAAATTACATAGTCTAGTAGGAAAGCGGCGAACGGGTCGATATTGATCGCCTTGTTATAATGCTTGTAATTTATCGGCTGCAAAAATTCACAGAAAATCGAAATCTCCCTCTTATTTTAGGCCCCATAGTTGAATTCCCTTTAAAACTCTTGTATTCCCAAAAAAACAACTGATTCCAACCCACCGGTAATGTCCTAATAAGGACTGGAGTTACGAAAAACAGGGTGGAAAGCAGTTTAAACAGGGACAAACAATAAAAATCCTTTGCTCCCTCTCGTCCATTTGAAGACAATTCATAGTCAGTGAAGTGTAGGAGATGTAATTGGCTGAGGCTTTTTTTTTTCTGTTTGAAAGATCCCCTTTCTAATGGTATCTCTGGGCTTTCTTTATGGGATTAACTACTGCTTGGCTACCAGTGTGTGATGTCTTTGTTAGCCAAAGTGAGAGGTATCTGTTAGACCGTACAGTGTCCTCTCTAATACTCTCTAATACTCGGCATACCAATGCTCCTAAATCTCTATTTTAACAATGAGCAATGGCGTTTTAGCAATACACTACCCATATGCCAGCAATTAGAATGCTGGGGTTATAGTTCAATCTATGCTGACCTAATACAAAAAAAAAAAAAATACTGCAACAACAACTTATTTAAATGTTAAATATTTCTTTTGGCTAAGGGGCTCCTATGTAGGCTGGGGGGGGCAGTGGTAAAATACCCTCTATCACTCGCCTCCTCTTAAGACTTAAAGGGCAGAGCCCCTTCCTTCTTTATCTATCAGAGCATTGTGTACAGCGCCCACACTCTTGACTAAAATTCCAAGGAAGCCCGTTCCCTGTAAGAAATCCGTGAAGATGCCAATGTTTTTTGTTGTTTTTCCCCCTGACCTCTCTTCCCCCTGTAGTGAAACTCCCACTCCCCAAATAGGTTATCTTTTAACTCACCTCTGGCATATTTAAAATGAAGAAGTCATTTCACGCTGGCATTGTTCTGCTAGGGTAGGGGTCTAGATCCGTACTGTATGCGCCACTAGTAGGGGGAAGGGATAAAGCACCAATCAAAGCTTTTCTAAAATCCCCCCACCCAGTTCCATTCTTGCCTGCATTAATGATGGTATTTGTGGCAAGTGAGTGATCGTCCCAGCAGTCAACTCTCACCTAGTTACGTGCCTAATTTCGCTACTTAATTCCACCGCACAATGTCTCAGCAGAAAGCAGCCTGCCCCATACAAACCTTTCTTCTATTAGACTAGTTAAAAAACCCTCAAGATAAAAAAACCACCTTTGGTATTGTGATATCATAATGGCTTTTAAATAATCAACCTTTAAATGCTCGTAGATGGGTTTTCCTATTCTTGCAAAAAAAGGCTTAGAGAAAGAAGGATCCTCTTTTTGCGCTTGAAAGGTCTTGAAGGAATTTAGCTGCACTGGTAGGCAAACCTTTTGTGCATTTAACTAGTTTTAGTTCATTGAGATCGTCGTTGACTTGTGCTGGTGAAGGAAAAAGAAAAGAAAAAAAACCCTAAAAACTCTGAAAGACTTAATTGTGTTTTTACTCTCTGCTTTATGATCTAACTTTCCCTTTCTGGCAAAAGTAAAACAAACCTTAAAACTTATTTTTCTGATCTATAAAAAGAGCCAATTCTGGTCCTAACAGAACTACAAATCTGCAAGTCTGGTTGGTTGGCTGGTAGAAGATGGGCGACCTTGCAAAACCCAAACAAGGTTGGGAAAAATCAAGAGCGGAATTCTGGATAATCCGATCTATAGATTTTAAATTCCCGCTCAGGAGCAGGTTTAGATCCGTGTTCTGGTCCATCTCTATTGGCTGGTAATTTTTTTTTCCTAACCTAAGATGATTAAATGAAATATGAAAAATTGGATAAGGGATCAATTTGTGTTCCAGGTTAAGAGATCTGCTCAGGTGTGGACCTTATATTCATTTGTTTCGTAAATCAGACATTGAGTTTTCTACTTAAGCTGCCTCCTTGACTTTCACAGGCGTATTGTTAAACTGCTGGCTATTTCCTCCTTGTGCAATAGCTCAGGAGAGAGGCTATATCCAAGATGGCGGCAGGATGAAGGAGTTATCACAGTCTATAGTTTGGCAGTAGGCTTTAGCTCGTCTTGATATAACCAGGCTTCGATATCCCTTATATTAACTTATAAGACACAATGAGTCATGTATCAGACAGACTACTTAATGCCCAAGAATAAATGAATGGACTGTCTTTTCGCATCAAATATTATCCACGTTTGACACATATAATACAAGCCGTTACAGAATTTTGACAAAAATACAGATTAGCATTTCATAAAACCCTCATCCAGTTCAGTAAAAACATTTCATTCAAATCAGACGATTATTTAATCCATAGACGATGAAGATTTCTAATCAGCATCTTAATTACCTCTAGGTAAGCAATGGAAACCTTTCGGCTGTTTTTCATCACAAATTTCAGCACATATCCTGTATTATTGAGATAGGGCGGTGAGAAGTTTAGATCCACAGGTCTGCAATACATCATTCAGTAGATGGACAAATTACAAACGACTCAATGTGGAGAAGGTATTGCGAGACTTATTAATGGATTTGTTAACTGAGTACCATGTGTCACGGTAAATGAATGAACCTATGTTCGAGCCTTAAAGTATACGTTGCAGCCTTTACACGACTGCAGTATATAGAAACCTATGATCATTTTCCAGATCTTGTGATCCATAGACAGATCTCAATGCAACTGATGCAAAGTCATAAGTGGGGAAGTAATTAATCCCTTATGCTGTTTTTCCATGAGCAGGTAATTAGTAATTGAACATTGGTACCTTACATGCTGGATTCCTATGGTACATTTCTATTCAGGATTTGTTATGTGGTCATCATTCAGGGCTCGAGAGAAAATGCATGAACCAGGGAAAATGAGGAGTTGGCTATGAAGACTGACTAGATACAGTATTATTTAGGGTGAAAAGGTGTTAGTGTGAGGAGATTGAGGACACTGTACATACATGGGCTTACAATAAAACTCTGTGTGGGATTTCTTAACATAAATCATACCTGCCACTCTAAATATTAGAAGAGAAGCCATTTTAATGAAAGGTGCAGTGTTGGGTCCTTTATAGCAAATGGAACGACCAGAAGAGTTGACTGTGGCAGGCTTGCTGATAAAAAGACAGCAGTTAGAATGCTAACAGTTATAACCTAAGATAATACAATGTCACATATTTATTATTCTTAGCTGTCCAGAAATTCTTTTATTTCTATTTGAAGGCAGGTAGGAATTATTTTTGTGTCTTCCTCTGGATCATCTTAGTGACATCATGGGTAGGGTTAAAGGGTTTAACCAGGTGGACACATGGTCTACTGTACCCTTGATCTTTTAAATGAAGTCTTCTATAAGCGTTTTAAAGATGAGGTCTTTGTTCGTCTCATCTGAAGTCATACTGATAAATCATAAGAGTGCAGAATGCTGTCCAGTGATTCATTTAAACAGGTTATATCGTTCTGGGTTAACTCAATATGTTCAGCAAGTTAATCTGTTTGTATTATTGTATTATTATGTAACTTGTCTTCAGTTTAAACAAACAGCTAGAGTTCTAAAGTTGACGTCCCTGATGAAAAATTAAAGCAAAGTTTATTACTTTTCTGTCCAATGGGTTTTGGTCTTCGATGCAGATTTTTTGAGCTTTCCTTTCCCTAGGCTGTGTACACAAAGGTTGATATTTTCAACCCATCAACAGCCAAAGCCAAAATTAAGGTTGATCTGGCTAATGACAAACATCCACCACGGCCGAGAATCGATCTTGAATGGGGTAAAGATTCTTTTAATTCTCGGCCATTGAATATCTTTATGTGGTTTAACTGTAGAAATGTTCCATTATCTTGTCCCCATAACAATGCATAGCTCTATCCTTTTATTACGCTCCCTCTAGCTCTTACATATCCCCCCTCTATTCTTACCACTATCCCCTTTTTGTTTGTGCCCACTTGAGCACATAATGTCGACATCTGCTTACTATGATGTTTGGCTCTGCCTGTCAGAGGGACATTTATAAGCCCAAATGTCCCACTAGGGACCTTCAGCAGGGGGGCAGCGAGAGAAATCAGAATCTCCACGGGAGGTTTCCTAAGTCAGGATCCTAACATTCCTATGATGCCAGAGACCAATGTGCAGCCATATTTAAAGGCTTTGGAATAATACTCGGACAAATTACTAAGGACATTAGATTACAGTCCACAGTAATGTCCTATGTAGTTCCCACACACCCACAACAGAATAAATCAATAATTAAAAGAAATGGCAGATATTTCATTAACAATTTAGATTGGATGTAAGTTTATAATAGAAGGTTCCATTTTCTAATCCCCTTTCTTCTTCTGTGTTATTGTAAGGAGATATTTTGTTAGTTTTTATTTAATAATCTTTTTTTGATGGACAATTCTGCTAAACATGGAAGAGTCGTTTCCCAAAAGGAAATCTAGCACAGAACGAACTTGTTGCACCTGCAGCGATACTGTGTCCGTTAGTGGGACTTTACCTCTAGGAAAGAGCTCTGCAGCTCTGGGTAAATAAGTCCCTATTTGTGTTTTTATGTAATATATTCTTGTTTAAAGATCAGTATTTAGGTATAGTAATTTAGGAATGAGTAGTGTTATTTAATGCTCTTTCACGGACATGTAATAAAAGTTCTTAAGTTAAAAATGGTAATTTTATCCCAGCAATCAGATGTTAGCTTTCAAATGGTAAATAACTCCTGATTGGTTGGGGCAAAATTAGCCCCATGCTCTGGATAAGTGTCCTGATGGCGATTCAATATTGCGTTTGTGAACGTGGGTGTGGGATCTAATCTAGCTATTCGCTGGCGTTAAAATCCAGTGCAAACTAGCGCAAGCGCAATATTGAATAGTGAGCGTCAGTCACGGGTGTTTTTTTGTGTAACCTGAACATGCGACGCTAGTATGGAGTCAAAGTCACACTAACTGGTAGCGAACCGGTTAGCATGACTTTAACTCCATAATTTACCAGCGGCTCTGGGTAAATCGGCCCCAAGAACTTTTATCTCCCTGCATATTAAATGCTCCTGCTTTTTAAATACAGCTCAATATTTAATGTAGTAAACACGAACGAGAGAAACTTATTAATTCATTTTCCTTCAACCTCAAGACTGAAGGCCGATAGACGTTTACCTGGGGCGATGACCTTTAGCTCTGCCAATCTCTGTCTCCCAGGGTGCCACGCGGACAAACCGCGTTTATTTTGTGTATTGCTGAAAGGAGAAAGGAACAATCTTAGTAGACATGTCAACAGCCCACTTACAGACCCCGTCCGTGGCTACCAAAAACAAGGTGCTGAAGTGTGTTCAGCAGAGGGGAGGCATAGGAACAAAGATGCCATTCTTTCCTGAGATTTTCTTCTCCTGTAATAACCGCTGTAAGGAAAGAGCCAGATCAAAGCATAAAAGTCACAGATTAAACCTCTTGGGGGCTAATTCCATTCATTATCCACCCAATGTTATTCAGCCCTCCACCTTGTGGACAGAGAAACACTTAGCAGAGATGAGGAATTGCAGATAAGGGTTAAGGTGTGTTGGAAACTGATATTGACAGCTGAGATAGAGATTCCACTCACCCTTAACAAACACCTCTACACGGGTATGGCTGTGCATGATGGGAATGTAGTATAAACCACGCTGGAGTTATGAAACAAGTCTGGGGTTAAAGGAAATGCGTAATGACTGTTTGAGTTGCCATTTATGACACAATTACTAGAAGGAAAATGTCTGTCCTTAGAACGCACATTAATTTAGTATTTGTTTAGCGAATTTATTTCTAATTTCGTATTTATCGATAGGGCCGTAGGAGCTGCCATGCTGATTACTTAGGAGGCTGTCTAGAGGATGCTGGGAGATAGATTGAAATAGTAGAAATATTGTAAGACTCCAGAGCATAAATGAAACCTCATACTTGTACTGATCAATAATCACATCTTCATTATTATAATGACAATGCCATTTCCGATCTATGTGCCCTTGAGGTTTAAGGGTCAGGGAAACTAGAACATTGCCCTAGCTTGTAGGGGGCCCTATCTCTCTATAGTTCTTCTCTCTGTCTCCATACTGTACTTGTAAAGGCTCCTACATATGTGCGATCGCTAGGGCCGACCTACGATGCACAATGTGTTTGAGCGCCCTTTTGTCTGACAATGGTCACTTTGTCGGGCGTAACAGACTTCGGTCTGTGCATTGATTATCCATCCATCGTATCAGGCAACCAGCCCCTACCAAATGTTTAGTTCGGCCACCAAACATGTCACAGTTGTCGACGAAATGGGCGCTCATACATATTGTGTCGGCCCCTATGAGCAAAAGTGGAATTAAACCCTCCTCCTAATAATAGTACCCAGGATGAGGACCTCGACCACTTCATATGGTAGAAGGGAGACACATTCAAAAATGCTTTTTAGATAATAATTTATTCAAGTGCTGAGAACCATATACATACGTTTCGGGCAGTCAAAGCTTCCTCAGGGACACACCTGAAATAAATTATTGTCTAAAAAAAGTTTTGAGTGTTTTCAACCCTATTAATATACCTGACGTGGCACAGACTTGGACTTGAGACTTGAGACTTGAGACTTCATACCTTACCTGCCGGATTCCACAAACTTTCTTCATTGACCTCAACCACTAGTTTGTCCTAGTTTAGCTACAATACTTCTTGCAGAGCCCAGACTGTGGGAGGGGGTTCACCCAACCATGACTAGCTCCACCAATCTGGGTAGTTGCTGACAGTTTTAAGCGCATCCAGCAGGAAATTATATTTCAACTGCCAGTGTATAATCTAAAACAGGTGGCTATTGGGTTTTATAGTAGAACTATAGTGCATATAAGGTTTGTTTTTTTAAGTAAAAATGAAAAGAACCTGGGGTAGGAAGTAGGATTGAATTTCTACCTCCTTAGTGCTTCAGCACTATCTTTAATACAAGAAAGTCCAGGACTCTAACCTGGTAGATGAACTATGTTGGTGCTCCTCAATGAAATGATATGAGAAGGTAGGAACAATCAATCCTACCTCCCTGCCCCAGGTACTTTTCATTTTAAAAAGCCCTTATTTACAGTGTAGTTTTAACATCGTAATAGAGTGGCCCTTTTAACAATGGGGCATCAATGCTACAGATCATTGGAAGATGACAGACAAGACCGGCAAGATCCTGTCTGTCATCTTTCAAAGATCTGCATACACACAGTCCAGTGCACAGCATAGGGAGAATGATCGGGACTGTGTGTTTCCCTCGGCTCAGAAGACTCCCTATAGAGAGCATTCGGCGGCCCACACACATCGTTCAGAAAACGAAGGTACACACAGTACCGATAAAGCCCCGATAACGTTGGATCCGACTGTATCAGGGTTTATCGTTACTGTGTGTACCCAGCTTAATAACAGTCACTCAGCTACATACTCTCCCGCCTGTGTCCAGTACCTCCCCACCAACACCCTACGCTCTTCCCTGCCCCTTCACAATGTAAAGAGTGTGCAGTAAAACGTTCTCTCTTAGATTGACTGGGGAGGTTTCTCTTTAGCAGAGAGACCTCTAATTTAAAACAATAAAAAAACATAAAAATACCCCCCAAAAAAATAATGTATTACAAGAAAAACATGTTAATTACAATTTATATAAGGGTATTTCATCGCCTTGGAGTTCCGTGCTCTAATATGATATGCTATCTACTAGGGCATGGAACCCAAGGGTACATAGGGCTGTGCTACTTACAATATATAAGTATAACAATTACACCAGCGGCACTTTCATATGGTCATCAACTCCTCCTGGAACAGTCTAAGGCTAGATTGGAACGTCAGCTCTTGGGGCAAGATATAGGCATAACAATCTTGTTATTGTGGTGTAAAGAACCCTTCTTGGTGCTAGCACAGTTGAACCCACAGCATGTGACGGCAAATGACAGAGGAATTAGAGGAATTCAGCAGCGGATTCATTAGTGGTAAGAAGCTGTTGTGAAATTCCTTTAGTTGATTGCACAGAGAGTTGAACAAAGGGACGGCCATCATGCAGAGAACATATTTGTGAGTTATTTATGAGTTTGGAAAATGCCTCTTGTATATGTTGGCTTATTTTAGAAATCAGCTTTGGTACCAGCAGCTGAGATGTCTCAGGCAGCATCTACCTCAGGGGAGTTCGAGGGAGGCAGAGGGTAAATATATCCCGAGTCCCCTTGGCCATTAAATAGTCTTATCACCTTGTGAAAGTGGGCAGGTGCAGAGTGAAGATAGTTCACAAGCTATGGACATTATCAGTCAAACAAATGCACCAGTAGGGTAACCTACGGTACAACCCACTGCCTGGCACAGTAAACAAAACATATCCATTATAACTAGCCATATCCATTATAACTAGCTATACCTATTATAACTAGCCATATCCATTATAACTAGCTGTGCCCATTATAACTAATTATACCTATTATAACTAGCTATAACAATTATAACTAGCCATGCCTATTATAACTAGCCATATCCATTATAACTAGCTATACCTATTATAACTAGCCATACCTATTATAACATCCATATCCTTATAACTAGCTATACCTATATAACTAGCCATATCCATTATAACTAGCTGTGCCCATTATAACTTATTATACCTATTATAACTAGCTATAACAATTATAACTAGCCATACCTATTATAACTAGCCATATCCATTATAACTAGCTATACCTAGTATAACTAGCCATATCCATTATAACTAGCTGTGCCCATTATAACTAATTATCCTATTATACTAGCTATAACAATTATAACTAGCCATACCTATTATAACTAGCCATTTCCTTTAATAACTATACTCCTATTATAACTAGCCATATCCATTACAATTAGCTATGCCCATTATAAACTAATTATACCCATTATAACTAGCTATACTATTATAACTAGCCATATCCATTATAACTAGCTATACTATTATAATTAGCCATACCTTATAACTAGCCTTTCCTTTATACTAGCTATAACTATTATAACTAGCCTATCCATTACAATTAGCTATGCCCATTATAACTAATTATACCCATTATATCTAGCTATACCTATTATAACTAGCCATGCCCATTATATTAGCTATGCCCATTATAACTAATTATACCCATTATACTAGCTATACCTATTATACCTAGCCATATCAATTATAATTAGCTGTGCCAATTATAACTAATTATACCCTTATAACTAGCTATACAATTATACTAGCCATACCTATTATAACTAGCCATTTCCTTTATAACTATACATATTTATAACTAGCCATATCCATTACAATAGCTACCCATTATAACTAATTATACCTATAACTAGCTATACCTATTAAACTAGCCATGCCATTATAATTAGCTATGCCCATTATAACATTATACCCATTATAACTAGCTATAACCTATTATAACTAGCCATATCAATTATAATTAGCTGTGCCCATTATAACTATATAAACCTATTATAACTAGCTATACCTATTATAACTAGCCATGCCCATTATATTAGCTGTGCCCATTATAACTAATTATACCTATTAAACTAGCTATAACAATTATACTAGCCATATCCATTACAATTAGCTGTGCCCATTATAACTAATATACCTTTATAACAGCCAGATCCATATAATTAGCTGTGCCCATTATAACTAATTTACCCATTATAACTACTATACCTATTATAACTAGCCATATCCATTAATTAGCTGTGCCCATTATACTAATTATAACCCATTTAACTAGCTATACCTATTATAACTAGCCATATCTATTATAATTAGCTGTGCCCATTATAACAATAACCTATTAAACTAGCTATAACAATTATAACTAGCCATACCTATTATAACTAGCCATTTCCATTATAACTAACTTTTCCTATTAAAACTAACCACAGCCATTATAACTAACTATACCTATTATAACTAGCCATGCCCATTATAATAGCTATCCCATTATAACTATTATACCCATTATAACTAGCTTATCCTAAAATAACTGTACATACCCTTATAGCTAGCTATACCCATTATAATAGATTTCTCATTATAACTAGCCAACCTATTAAACTACCCATAACCATTATAACTAGCCCATGACCATTATAACTACCCTTACTTATTATAACTAGCCATACCTATTATAACTAGCCATGCCATTATAATTAGCTATGATCATATAACTAATTATACCCATTAAAACTAGCTATACCTATAATAACTGTTCATACCCTTATAACTGTGCATACCCATTATAACTAGCCATACCTATTATAACTAGCCATACCTATTATAACTAGCCATTTCTTATAACTAACTATTCCTTTAGACTAAACAACACAACTTTATAACTAGCCATACCTATTATAACTAGCCATGCCATTATATTAGCTATGCCCATCTTATAACTTAAACTATACCCATTATAATAGCTATACTATATAACTGTGCATATCCATTATAACTGTGCATACCCATTATAACTAGCTTTCCCATTATACTAGCCACACCCATTACAATTAGCTTGTCCATTATAACTAGACAAACCTATTAAAACTACCACCCATAACCATTATAACTAGCCATGACCATTATAACTATCCTTACTTATTATAACTAAAATTAGCCAGTAGTTATAATAGGTATGGCTAGTTATAATAAGTAAGGATAGTTATAATGGTCATGGCTAGTTATAATGGTTATGGGTAGTTTTAATAGGTTTGTCTAGTTATAATGGACAAAGCTAATTGTAATGGGTGTGGCTAGTTATAATGGGAATAGCTAGTTATAATGGGTATGCACAGTTATAATGGATATGCACAGTTATTATAGGTATAGCTAGTTATAATGGGTATAGTTAAGTTATAATGGGCATAGCTAATTATAATGGCATGGCTAGTTATAATAGGTATGGCTAGTTATAATGGCTGTGGTTAGTCTTAATAGGAATAGTTAGTTATAATGGAAATGGCTAGTTATATAGGTATGGCTAGTTATAATAGGTATGGCTAGTTATAATGGTATGCACATTTTATAATGGGTATGAACAGTATATATATAGCTAGTTTTAATGGGTAATAATTAGTTTAATGATCATAGCTAATTATAATGGCATGGCTAGTTATAATAGGTATGGCTAGTTATAATAAGTGTTAGTTATAATGGTCATGGCTAGTTATAATGGTTATGGGTAGTTTTATAGGTTTGGCTAGTTATATGGAGAAATCTATTATAATGGGTATAGCTAGCTATAATGGTATGTACAGTTATTTTAGGTATAGCTAGTTATAATGGTATAATTAGTTATAATGGGCATAGCTATTATAATGGGCATGGCTAGTTATAATAGGTATGTTAGTTATAGGGCTGTGGTTAGTTTTAATAGGAAAAGTTAGTTATAATGGAAATGGCTAGTTATAATAGGTATGGCTAGTTTATATTGTTATAGCTAGTTTAAATAGGTATAATTAGTTATAATGGGCACAGCTAATTATAATAGCTAATGGCTAGTTTATAATAGGTATAGCTAGTTATAATGGGTAATTAGTTATAATGGCACAGCTAATTATATGGATATGGCTAGTTTAATAGGTATAGCTAGTTTAATGGTATAATTAGTTTAATGGGCACAGCTAATTATAATGGATCTGGCTGTTTAAATAGGTTATATTAGTTATAATGGGCACAGCTAATTGTAATGGATATGGCTAGTTATAATTGTTAAGCTAGTTTATAATAGGTTAATTAGTTATAATGGGCACAGCTAATTATATGGGCATGGGGCTAGTTATAATAGGTATAGCTATTATAATAGGTAATATATTTTAATGGCACAGCTAATTATAATTGATAGGGCTGTTTATAATAGGTATAGCTAGTTTATAATGGGTATAATTATGTTTATGGCAGCTAATTATAATGGGCATGGCTATTTATAATAGGTATAGCTAGTTATATGGGTATATTAGTTATAATGGGCATAGCTAATTGTAATGGATATGGCTAGTTAAATAGTTATAGCTAGTTATAAAGGAAATGGCTATTATAATAGGTATGCTATTATATTGTTATAGCTAGTTATAATGGGTATAATTAGTTTAATTGGCACAGCTATTATAATTGATATGGCTAGGTATAATAGGTATAGCTAGTTATAATGGGTATAATTAGTTATAATGGGCATAGCTAATTATAATGGGCATGGCTAGTTATAATAGGTATAGCTAGATATAATGGGTATAATTAGTTATAATGGGCATAGCTAATTGTAATGGATATGGCTAGTTATAATAGGTATAGCTAGTTATAAAGGAAATGGCTAGTTATAATGGTATGGCTAATTATAATAGGTATAGCTAGTTATAATGGATATGGCTAGTTATAATAGTATAGCTAGTATAATGGTATAATTAGTTATAATGGGCATAGCTAATTGTAATGGAATGGCTAGTTATAATAGGTATAGTAGTTTATAAAGGAAATGGCTAGTTATAATAGGTATGGCTAGTTATAATTGTTATAGCTAGTTATAATAGGTATAATTATTTATAATGGCACAGCTAGTTATATGGTATGGCTAGTTATACTAGGTATAGCTAGTTATAATGGATATGGCTAGTTATAATAGGTATGGCTAGTTATAATTGTTAGCTAGTTATAATAGGTATAATAAGTTATAATGGGCACAGCTAGTTATAATGGATATGGCTAGTTATAATAGGTATAGCTAGTTATAATGGATATGGCTAGTTATAATAGGTATGTAGTTATAATAGTATAGCTAGTTATAATGAATATGGCTAGTTATAATAGGCATGGCTAGTATAATTGTTATAGCTAGTTATAATAGGTATAATTAGTTATAATGGGCACAGCTAGTTATAATGGATATGGCTAGTTAAAATAGGTATAGCTAGTTAAATCAATGGATATGGCTAGTTATAATGGATATTTTTGTTCTGTGCCAGGCATGTGTTGTACCGTAGGTTACCTACTGGTGCATTTGTTGACTGATAATGCCCATAGCTTGTGAACTATCTTCACTCTGCACCTGCCCACTTCACAAGGTGATAAGACTATTAATGGCCAAGGGGACTCGGGATATATTTACCCTCTGCCCTCCCCTAAACCTTCCTGAGGTAGATGCCCGGAGCATCTCAGCTGCTGGTACCAAAGCTGATTTCTAAAATAAAGCCAACATTACAAGAGGCTTTTCCAAACTCATAAATAACTCCCAAATATGTTCTCTGCATTGATGGCCGTCCCTTTGTTCAACTCTCTGTGCAATCAACTAAAGGATTTCACAACAGCTTCTTACCACTAATGAATCCGCTGCCTGAATTCCTCTAATTCCTCTGTCTTGCCGTCACATGCTGTGGGTTCAACTGTGCTAGCACCAAGAAGGGTTCTTTACACACAATAACAATTGTTATGCCTATATCTTGCCCCAAGAGCTGACGTTCCAATCTAGCCTTAGACTGTTCCAGGAGGAGTTTGATGACCATAAGAAGTGCCGCTGGTGTATATCCTTATATTATATTGTAAGTAGCACACGCCCTATGTACCCTTGAGTTCCATGCCCTAGTATAGAAGCATATCATATTAGAGCACGGAACTCCAAGGCGATGAATAACCCTTATATAAATTGTATTAACATGTTATTTCTTGTAATACATTATTTTTTTGGGGGGTATTTTTAGTTTTTTTTATTGTTTTAAATTGAGGTCTCTCTGCTAAAGAGAAACCTCCACCCCAGTCAATCTAAGAGAGAACCGTTTTACTGCAACACTCTTTACATTTGTGAAGGGGCAGGGAAGCGGGGTTGTTGGGGAGGTACTGGACACAGGCGGGAGAGTATGTAGCTGAGTGACTGTTATAAAGCTGGGTACACACAGTAACGATAAAACCCTGATACAGTCGGATCCAACGTTATCGGTGCTTTATCGGTACTGTGTGTTACCTTCGTTTTCTGAACGATGTGTGTGTGGCCGCCGAATGCTCTCTATAGAGAGTCTTCTGCAGCCGAGGGAACACACAGTCCCGATCATTCTCCCTATGCTGTGCACTGACTGTGTGTATGCAGATCTTTGAAAATGACAGACAGGATCTTGCCGGTCTTGTCTGTCATCTTCCAATGATCTGAGCATTGATCTCCCATGTAAAAGGGCCACTCTATTACGATGTTAAAACTACACTGTAAATAAAGGGCTTTTTAAAATGAAAAGTACCGGGGCAGGGAGGTAGGATTGATTGTTCCTACCTTCTCATATCATTTCATTGAGGAGCACCAACATAGTTCATCTACCAGGTTAGAGTCCTGGACTTTTGTATTAAAGATAGTGTAAGCACTAAGGAGGTAGAAATTCAATCCTACTTCCTACCCCAGGTTCTTTTCATTTTTACTTAAAAACAAAACCTTATATGCCACTATTTTCTACTATAAAACCCAATAGCCACCTGTTTTAGAGTTATCCTGGCGTTGAAATATAATTCCTGCTGGATGCGCTTAAACTGTCAGCAACTACCCAGATTGGTGGAGCTAGTCATGGTTTGGGTGAACCCCTCCCACAGTCTGGCTCTGCAAGAAGTATTGTACTAAACTAGGACAAACTAGTGGTTGAGGTCAATGAAGAAAGTTTGTGAATCCAGGCAGGTAAGGTATGAAGTCTCAAGTCCTCAAGTCTCAAGTCTCAAGTCTGTGCCACGTCAGGTATATTACATAGGGTTGAAAACACTCAAAACATTTTTTTAGACATAATTTATTTCAGGTGGGTCCCCTGAGGAAGCTTTGACTGCCCGAAACGTTATGTATATGGTTCTCAGCACTTAATAAATTATTCTCTAAAAAGCATTTTTGAATGTGTCCTCCCTTCTACCATATGAAGTGGTCGAGGTCCTCATCCTGGGTACATTATTAGGAGGAGGGTTTAATTCCACTTTTGCTCATAGGGGCCGCACACAATATGTTATGAGCGCCCATTTCGTCCGACAACTGTGACATGTTTGGTGGCCGAACTAAACATTTGGTAGGGGCTGGTTGCCTGATACGATGGATGGATAATCAATGAGCACAGACCGAAAGTCTGTTACGCCCACAAAGTGACCATTGTCAGACAAAATGGGCGCTCAAACACATTGTGCATCGTAGGTCGGCCCTAGCGATCGCACATATGTAGGAGCCTTTACAAGTACAGTATGGAGACAGAGAGAAGAACTATAAGAGATAGGCCCCCCTACAAGCTAGGCCAGATGTTCTAGTTTCCCTGACCCTTAAACCTTCAAGGCCACATAGTCGAAAATGGCATTGATCATTATAAAATGAAGATGTGATTATTGATCAGTACAAGTATGAGGTTTCATTTATGCTCTGGAGTCTTACAATATTTCTACTATTTCAACTATATCTCCCACATCCTCTAGACAGCCTCCTAAGTAATCACATGGCAGCTCCTACGGCCCTATCGATAAATACGAAATTAGAAATAAATTCGCTAAACAAATACTAAATTAATGTGCGTTCCTAAGGACAGAACATTTCCTTCTATTGTAATGTGTCATAAATGGCAACTCAAACAGTCATTACCATTTCCTTTAACCCCAGACTTGTTTTCATAACTCCAGCTGTGGTTATACTACATTTCCCATCATGCACAGCCATAACCCGTGTAGAGTGTTTGTTAAGGGTGAGTGGAATCTCTATCTCACTGTCAATATCAGTTTCTCAACACACCCTTAACCCTTATCTGCAATTCCTCATCTCTGCTAGTGTTTTCCTGTCCACAAGGTGAGGGCTGAATAACATTGGGTGGATAATGAATGGAATTAGCCCCCAAGAGGTGTTAATCTGTGACTTTTATGCTTTGATCTGGCTCTTTCCTTAACAGCGTTTTATTACAGGAAAGAAAATCTCCGGAAAGAATGGCATCTTTGTTCCTATGCCTCCCCTCTGCTGACACACTTCAGCACCTTGTTTTTGGTAGCCACGGACGGGGTCTGTAAGTGGCCTGTTGACATGTCTACTAAGATTGTTCCTTTCTCCTTTCAGCAATACACAAATAAAACGCTTTTGTCCGCGTGGCACCCTGGGAGACAGAGATTGGGGCAGAGCTAAAGGTCTCGCCCCAGGTAAACGTCTATCGCCCTTCAGTCTTGAGGTTGAAGGAAAATGAATTAATAAAGTTTCTCTCGTTCGTGTTACTACATTAAATATTGAGCTGTATTTAAAAAGCAGGAGCATTTATATGCAGGAGATAAAAGTTCTTGGGGCCGATTTACCCAGAGCCGCTGGTAATTTAGTGAGTTAGTCATGCTAACCGGTTCGCTACCAGTAGTGTGACTTTGACTCCATACTACGCGCATGTGTTCAGGTACACAAAAAACACCCGTGCATCTGACGCTCACATTCAATTTGCGCTTGCGCTAGTTTTGCACTGGATTTTAACGCCAGCGAATGCTATTAGAATCCCACACCCCGTTCACAAACGCAATATGAATCGCCATCGAGGACACTTATCCAGAGCGATGGGGCTAATTTTGCCCCAACCAATCAGGAGTTATTTACCATTTGAAAGCTAACATCTGATTGCTTGGATAAAATTACCATTTTTAACATTAAGAACTTTTATTACATGTCCGTGAAAGAGCATAAAT
>JAACNH010005196.1:0-21121 GCA_019447015.1 Hymenochirus boettgeri | reverse complement strand
AAAATAATTTCTAAAGAAGAATATGGTTGCATTTGTATATTTTTTAGTGTGTAATTAAAGCCCATATTTAATGTCACATTCTAGTGTATGGCTTTGACAGTGTTAAAATCTTCCCAGTGGTTCCAAGGTTGAGAGCTTCTCATATGATTACTTATCTGTGTAATGTAATGGAGGTGTAATATGCACTATGTATTGTCTCTTTTAAGTAGAGGACCAACTGTGGGGGGGTGTTTATAAAGCCACAGCATTGGTATTTTGTGATGCAGTCCTAAACTACAAATGTAGTCTTGAGATTCTGCTGTTATTTTGCAACTGCACTAAAGGAGTAGTGTTGCTATATGGTATACCATTCTTTAAAAATATTTTCCAAAGTTTATTCAAAATCATAGAATTCAAACCTACAGCATTAATATAAAAGGAAATCATACGTTTTCTGTAATATGGAATATACAGACCAAGCAAATTCCCTAGTTCTGCCAATTTCAAGACACTACATAAACCAACAATAAATGTATACTTATTGTTGTTCTCAAGGAAGATTCCATGAAGTTAAGATTTTACCCTATGGCACACTGCTGTCCAGCAGAAAACATGGAAGACTAATTTTAAATAGTGTGTTTTTTACTCTAGGAGACTTTAAAACAATATATTTTTTATAAACAATTAAATATAACCAGTATCTTAGTTTTTACACAAAAAAAAAGTTTTAATTCTTCACTTTAGTTTCTCTCAATTTAAATGATGGAATTTAAATGTGTATGATTTTGTTTAATCTCATTCCCAAAACATTTTAATTCACTTTTTTAATGATATATTGGTCATATTAGTACCTACTAAAGGTAAATATCTAAAGATAAATATCTAAAATATGAAGGATACTTTTACCTTGCTTGTTCCCACTATGATAATTAATGCTTTATCAGAATTATGAAGGTAAGATGAGGGAATCTAGGCAGACTTAACCCTAATACACATGTTTCTGGCAACAATCACACATTCATGGCCGCTAAGTTGGGCATTGTTTGTTGATAAGATGGGTTAGACCACTAACGAAAGACTTCAGGTTCACAATAGCCAGGGGTGTCCCTAGGGTTATTGGCATCTGAAACAAATTTTAAATGCCGCCTCTGGGCGGATGGGTGGTGGCACGTGATGGCTTTGTGCGTGGTTTTGCATGGGCATGGCTTTGCTGTGTGTGGTAAAACTTTTGATAATTTTGCAAATAAAAAGTTATTTATACAGTTCTCCATTGTTATATAACATAAAAACACATGTTGGTGCAGCTGGTACATTACATTAGCCACTGACACATATAGCCACTGACTGATAAGGCCTCCCACTCTTAAGTGACTTGTGCTACTGACTTGTGCTACGCACAGGGCTTATGGAGCCCACACCAATCAGCTGCCAGGGAAAACAATCTCCAATCACTGCTGCTGCTTCTTGATATTCCTGCAGGTAAATCCCTATGCTGCACAGCGTGCACCATTCAGAAAATAAAACTTCTTGACAGGCGCCCGCCATGATCAATATTTTCATATTGCTTCTTGGCAGAAACGGCCCTGACAATAGCACATGCCTGCTAAGCTTTTGATCTGATTGTCAGGCAAGGAGAGAAACGTCAGAAAAATCATCTCACATGACCATAAAAACAAGACACATTTATTATCAGGCTTTAGTTGAAAAGAAATATTTTTGCAATCAAGATTTGGATATTTGTCTTGAATGCTAAATATTATTATTTTTTTCAGGTGTTACTCCTCTGCTGTGGGCTACTTCCACTGGATACCTATTAAGTCCCAATAATCTCCTAGCTGCTAATTAGTGTGCATCCTTTAGTACAGTAAGTGTACTGTAAGTAAGTAGTATTTTTATCTACTTTATTTTAAGTACTAAGAGTTCTAAAAATGAACTGCCTTATGTTAAGAAAATACTCAAACACTCTAATAAAACTAACATTCAGGTGGAATTAGTGCAATGTTTGACGGGTGATGGTTTGTTCTACTGTACTATCTTAAGAGAAAATTCTTATCATTTTTTTTATGGAATATTCTAAGGCACATTATAACAACTTCATGAAATATAGGCTTCATCATCTTGATTTCCAGTCCTAGCAATCGATACAGAACAAAAATGAAATCTATTTTTAAGTAAAAAGGCCTTAGGTAATATACAGTCATATGAAGATCACTAATTGAAACCCAAGGGACTCCTTAGAAAGTACAATAATGCAAGGCTTTTTAAATTGCATCTCTTACTTGCTTAGGAAAAATCATAGCCTTTTACTTCAAAAAGATAACATGGTAGTTATAGCGAATAAAAAATGACCAGATTTAAGAAAAACTAAAGCTTTTTTTAAATCACAACTTAGGTTTAGAAACTATGCAGTGAACTATTAATACATAATACATTTTCTTAATGAGGAGATATATTCCCACAAGAACCTCCAATGACTTTTCATTCTTATCTGTAGCTATATAATAAACTGTACAGTAGGTGGACATGTACAGCACAACCACTTTTTTAATGTAATAATAGCAGAATCCCTCAGATTTTTAATTAGATAAATCTCTACATTCGTGTTGGCAATTTCAGTGATTTTGCATATACCTTCCCCAGAAGTCACAATACAGCGAATGAATAGCACATCGTATTACAATGTGATTTCCCTTTTATCCTATTCCTCGGCACATGTTTAAGACATTTTATCTGCTGGTATTAAAAAATCCCAACTTAATTCTTAATGGTTCATAGCTTCTTCCCTCAGGACTTACAAAATATCCTATACTGCCATAACTGCTTGTAGCTGCTGGTACATCACCACAGCTGGGTTAGTGCAAGCTCGCTCTTGATGCATCACCCACAAAGTTTTTGTCATCCAATATTTTAAACAAGCATATACAAAGGAGATTTGTTCTAAGTAAAAAACAAAGCATGGTGGGTTTGTGTTGGTCCAATAATACTGAATCAAATTATTTCTAATTTTGCCTGCGATTCAAGTGTGTAAGCAGGACTTGGATTGGCAGAATCACTTATCTGCAAGCAAAACACAGGAGCTTGCAACACTTTATTAAAATCAGATTTCAAAGGCTGTGTGCACCTGGTCCAATACTATGGCCCAATCTAACATGGCAACTGAAATTTCTGCCACTCAGTAATCAGGTATCAGCAGTAATTTTGACTGATGAATGTTTGATCAGATAGGCTGGTCAATTTGGGTTGATTGTACGGTCTTAAATAGACCACACAATCGGTCAAATTAAAATATCAACCATGATCTGTTTATGTTCAAATAGCCCTGGTCGGTCAGTCAAAGGCTGTGGCCAGTTGATTGGGTCTAAATATCTGCCCATGTGTAGCCACACTAATTAGTAGGCAATGCAATGAAATTTGAAGATTTTTCTATAAAATGTGACAGCACCGGAATTGTATAAAAACAATTAAGCCAATCTAAGTGGCCTGTGATACAGATTGGCCATTAGATTTGGACTAAGAGATTCTAAGATAGATATTAAATTAGAATCTATTTAAACTTGAACAATTATTTTTTGCATTTTTTTTAAACATTAAATGAAAAGGAAACCTCAAGAGCGCACACAATTAGAAAAAAAAGACAATGAGATTTGGAATTCATGATCTGTGCGTTAAATTGTTTTAGCAACCAGGAATATGATGACATTTATTTTTACACTAACACTCTCTCAACACTTATCATCTGTCACTAAGCTCATTCTATATTTACAACACTTTTTAACACATTGCAGATTCAGTTCTGACTGAGTTTTGAGAAAAGGAATAAAGGTTGTTTACTGAAACTGTCTGTAAATTCAACAAAAATAGCTATGTTTTTAGTTGAAATGATTATGCTTTGGATATTTTTTGTATCACTACCCTGAATGATTCCTTAATGATTAGAGCCCTTTCATGTTTGGAAAGTTCTTTGCAGACCATGGATTTTAGAATATGAGACCAAAGGGAACAGCCATACTTATCTGAGCTCAATCAAAGCTATTTTAAAAGAGGTCATGTATTACTACTATTTAAGATGAGATGGGATTTTAAAGCAACAAGATCCTTGATTATTAAAGAGTATGCACACAATTGCAATCAGGTATTGATACGGATAGTTCTTTTTTTTATCTTTCTTTATTAAATAAAAACTGTCATTTTTACAGATGTGTGTAGACTTTTCTAGATCCACCATATATCCACCTAGATCCACCTAGATCCACAATATATCCAGCTAGATCCACCATATATCCACCTATATCCACCTATATTCACCTAGATCCAACTAGATCCCCCTAGATCCACCATATATCCACCTTGATCCACCATATATCCACCTAGATCCACCATATATCCACCTAGATCCACTGTCCATTGGTTCCTTTTGAACTTCGGAACTTCAGTTAAAGTTCGGTAGTTCGAAAACTAACCCATTAAAATCAATGGGGAGAAATAGTTAGGAAAGTTTGGATTAAAAACAGTTAAAATAGCTATGGTACAGTAACTTACTGTAAATGGCTCTGGGACCTGGGAAATGATCTGGGGAATACTTACTCATCACCAAAACATATTTAAACACCTACTTTCCCCATAATCGAGCTATTGTCTGGTTTCCGCATGCACTATTCGAGGGTTACTGATAAATTTGTAGGTAACTAATCGATATATTTGAGGGTTACTGAAATCAAAGGCTACATTCGAGGGGTTAACAAAATCGAATGCTACATTCGAGGGTTTACCCAGTGATATGTTTGAGAGTTACCGAAAGCGAAGGATACATTCAAGGGTTACTGAAATTAAAGTAACATTCAAGTGTTATCGATTCAAGAATTTGTTAATTATCAAATTTTTGATAATCATCGAAAATTAGTCCGCAAGTTCGAAAAACCCAAACTAGTTTGTAGTTTGGGAAGTTCGAGTTTATCATATATAGAGAGATGTCTGTAACTGCCCTGATAAAAAAATATTTTACTAAGAACTTAGGTCTTAATAAAGGTCTTAATAAATGTGATCTTCATGATCTACTGTAAAAGAAATTATATTGTTTAAAAAAGTGTGATTGTTTTCTGTTTCTCTTATTTTTGAAGGACAGGTCATATAACAAATAAGAGGTGTTGAGTGTGTGGGGTATGCATCAGTATGCTTAACAAATAGCATTTTATTAATGGTCAAAAAATGTCCAAAATGGGAAGAAGAGCGTAGTGTAAAATAGTTTAAGATAAATATTGATTTGATGAAAAGTCCTACGAGTGTGCCTATGATTGGATTTGCCTATTCATGAAAAATTGTATGTACTGACCTGGGGGAGTGTGTGTAATCAGACCACAAGCTGTATATATGTGTATATATACATATGGAAGCATCAGCTTCCACATGTTTGTACAAACAATGTAACTAAAGGTATCCATTTGAACTTCAGTGCAGGAGATTTCCCCTTCATTGCTTACATGTCTAATTCTTTTTCCCTATTCATTTATAATTGCATGTGTAGTTGAGTGCTGGAGACTGTTGTGTAACCTTCAAGGGGAGTCCCTTTAAATTTATAGAAGAAGTATAGATACAGCACTCTCTTTCAGAAAATCAGATTTATTGTCAAATCATCATACGTGACATAGCTGCAACGTTTCGGGGTTGTCCATCCCCTTTCTCAAGCAACAAAAAATATATATGCCACCATGAGGTACATCCTTTTAACTATAATAAGATTAGTCGTGTGATGCAAAACCACCAATTAGGTGATCACAAACATTTCTTTCATTAACTCATTAGTTACTCAATAAAATCAAAGTAATATGTATTCATATATATAAGTATCTAGAGGTCTAGAGTAGAGATGGGATCTAGGTCCGGCTCGGACCCGGATCTGACACGGAAATCTGAATCCAGACAGATTGTCCAGAATGCAGGACTTCGGAGCCTATTTTCTATAATTATCGAACGTTCGATAATATTTGAAAATTGCCTCGAACGTTCGATAATCCTCGAAAATACAATTGGAAACTCGAAAGTAGTCTCCAATCGTATTTTCGAGGGTTATTGAACGTTCAAGACTATTTTCGAATATTATCGAAAATAGTCTATAATAATCGAAAATTCGTTCCGTTTTTGGATCTTCGGGATTTTCCCGAGATCCGGGAATCCAAAAACGGAATGAAACTTGTGAGTTTCGACCATCTTTCGTCTAGAGTCCTCTCATGTAACAATTATATACTTTCAATATCAATGTTTACATATAAATACACATAGAGGTCATAATCCGTGTTTAGGTCATTAGGCCACAGACTATCCAACCTATGTATCCAGGCAACCTCAATCGTATTTTCGAGGGTTATTGAACGTTCAAGACTATTTTCGAATATTAACGAAAATAGTCTTAAACATTCGATAATAATCGAAAATTTGTTCCATTTTTGGATCTTCGGGATTTTCCCGAGATCCGGGAATCCAAAAACGGAATGAAACTGGTGAGTTTCGACCATCTTTTGTCTAGAGTCCTCTCATGGAACAATTATATACTTTCAATATCAATGTTTACATATAAATACACATAGAGGTCATAATCCGTGTTTAGGTCATTAGGCCACAGGCTATCCAACCTATGTATCCAGGCAACCTCATGTTGTTTAAAGGATATGTACACTGTAAAACAAAATTAAGTTTACTGGATAGCCGTAGCTGTAAAACTAAAGGTGTGCACATTTTTTTGTTCTATCAAACCCCCCCATTTAGCCTACCTTTCCTCCTTGAATCTTGCTATGTTCCTGCTCTTGTACATTGTAGCTGTTGCTCCGCCCCCACAAGATCCCGAGTGGAAGGCTAGCTTCTGGTGGTCAGAACATTAAATGCTTGTTTCCAGTGCGTGCACGGGTGTGATATCATGTAGCACGCGCCATAACGTCATCGTGTGCAGAGCGAGGCAACAGCCGCAATGTACAAGTGCAGGAACATAGCAAGATTCAAGGAGGAAAGGTAGGCTATGGGGGGGATAGAACAAAAAAAATTACATATCTTTAGTTTTAGCTACGGCTATACAGTGTTTTACAGTGCATATATCGTTTAAGTCTTATCTGTCTGTTACCACCCCTTTTAGGTTTATACACCACAAAACATGAAATATAATCAGGGCTATGACCCATTTCACTATAGTATTTAGGTACAGGTAAAGACACAACTTGCTCCGTCTTCAAAATAATCCCCAAAATGCAGAAATTCCGCAAATTTACAAGAATTTCTCTTTTTTCGAAAATTTTCGAGAATTACGAGAATTCTCGTAATTACGAGGACCTCCGTTTTCTCCGTATTTCGAAAATATGGAGATCCTCGTAATTACGAAAATTTTCGGAAAAAAAAATCTGTGGTTCGGAAGTTTAGAAGGCGGAAAATCCGGAATAATCTGCCGGCGGATCTGGGTTTGGGTCCGGGAACCGACCATCTCTAATGTCCACCCCCCCCAAACTAAAATTTAACCCACTACTGTCCCCACTGTGAAGTTTAAAAAATCCTTACCTTACATCTCTGCTCCTTTCTCCTGCATTGCCTTTTCAAAGTAGTGGGTAGGCGCTGTCTTCCTGTCCAAAAGGTTTCTGCTTCCTTGTTGTCCTCTGAGAGGATAGTGGCAAGCGCAAGGGAGCACTTACCCCCGCCCTCCCGATCCCTCGTTGGCTGCCCTTCACTTTGCATAAATATTTTTATATATGTTATAGGCCATCCCTTCCCATACCCAAGTGCTATATTAGATGTCTAAAAAAATAATCTGAACTCTACTTACAGTCCTTAGCTCCTGCGCCTCTCAAGCCAATCACAACCACGGCTGCCTGTCCAGCCCTCTGCTTTTTGTTCCGGCAAGCAGGGAGCCAGATCAGAACGCTGCGGGATTGAAGAGCTGTAAGTAGAGTTCTGCTTCGTTTTTTAGAAATTTAAAAAAAACCGAAGATGCCCTTTAAATATTAGTGCTGCTTTCATTATTTGAAAATAAATGTAATAATGTACTTTGGTAACTTAATTCAGGGGTTTAAAATGAGTATATTCATGTCTGACCTTAAGAGTACTATGTCATCAAAGCCCTTTGAAAATAATGTAAATGTTAGATATCTAACAAAACATTTGCCAAAGCCTAGGCAGAACATTAGCCACAAACTCCCTGCTTGATGAATATAAATTTGATAATATAGTTATGCACAAAATGATTTGGATCAAGTGAACCAGATGTCACTAGGAGAGATGGCAGTGTTAACAAAGTTAGAACTGTTGAAAAGAACAATATTTGAACAGGTGCAGTGAATATGTAAGTAGAAATTTCCCATATATAACATTAACAAAAATCCCAGCAATCTATACTGATTCTGAATAGATAGAACATATCTGGAAAACATATGAAAAGAGCAGAGCAGTTATTCACAAGGCTTTCAGTTTGTGTTTGCCACATGATGGCTTAATGAAATTTAGATTTTTTATTATTTGAATGTATCACAGATACTTTCTTTGAAATGATGTGCACTGAAACCCTCTTCATTTTTTCCTGTTGCATTTCAGATTAAGCAAAAGGTCTGGGGCATTCACACAAATTGCCAAGGGAAAGCAGTATTTTTTTCTGTATTTAAACTTCATTGGTATATGTATATAAGGGACATAGGGGCATATTTATAATCGATCACTAACATCACCGTTTTAACATCACCGTTTTCATTTTGCCGCACAATGGGGGTCCTGGCTTCGAGCTGCGAGATCCCTTAAACCCTAAAAGGCCCTTTAAAGGTTCCCTGGTGGAGGTATTTATATCAATGCTTTATGAATTAGCATCGCTAATGGCAGCTAAAAGTTACCCCGCTTTTATGTGTAATAGCCTAGATTTGGGGCTTGATTTGTGTTTTGCTATCTGTTTATTCCTTAGGTAAACTGTATAATTATGTTGTATCCTATTTAGTTTATATGCTATTTATAGAACAATACTCTGAAACCATTTTAACCCCAGACCTATGGATCATGTATATGGTTGTTTGACCTAGGAAGTAAGCCTACTGTACACAGATTAATTAAATGGTTACCCCCACTAACAACTCCAGCAGGATGAACCTATACATTTAAGCTGGTGCTTAAAGCTTTATGTACATTGTATGTATTTTTAGCCTAAATAGGCTAGAGTATAACACATTTTATATATATGTCTAACATTTTATTTCTAACTGTGTTGTGTAATGTTGTTATGCTGTAAATTTAAAACAAAAGAAATACATTTTTAACCTTTAAAATAAATAACACCTAACCATAAAATGAAAGAAACCTCTTAATGGTCGGAAGAAATGTGAATGTTCATTCTTTTGTCTTATACACAGTTTGAGCTTCCATTTGCTTTATGTTTGAAAAACTGACCAATATATTTTCAGTGAAAGGATTATACAAAGAAAAAAACAAGTAAAATCAATCACAATTTAATTATTTAAGGCCAAGCTACATAATAAAGCATTTTTTTGAGAAATAGAAAATATACAGTAGATATGTATTTGTATCACAGAATGTTTAAAGGGGTAGAAAATATTAGTATATTTTTATTTTGTTTATATTGCACATGCCTAGTTATTCTACATATTCCTTAGTATTTTGAAAAATCATTTGATTTCATACCCTTTGCTGTGGTCAGTAGTTAGCTGCCATTTCAGGTTTTGTAATGATCCTACTTCTTAACAGGATATACCACTTCCTTATAATGTTCCTGACAGTAATGTCTACTGATTGGCTGTTGGATGGGTCAAACATCTCAGATCTCTACTGAACCACTGAATTGTCAAATGAGTCAAATGCAAGACCTAGTGGCATAACTAGGAATCACTAGTAATAATGATGGGCCCCTATCCATGCTTTATTCACTGTGGTTTTCTGGGGGGAGGCTATATCCGTCAATAGACATTTGCTCACACTTGGATTTGGTCCTTAAGGTGCAAACCCCCACAGAACATTGGAGCGACGGCAGAAGAAATAAGTTTTCAGGAATGTAGTTGGCTCTCTGGTTTTGCATTAAGATTGTGGAATGCTGTAAAAAACAAACAGTATTTGTTCCTTATTTGGTATTTTTACCACGCTCAATAATTTTTGGCATGGATGTTAAATAGCATTGTGGCTACAAAATTGGACTTTGCAACCATGTTTAAGGAGCTGTATAACAATTTTTCAATCCCTTCTTTACCAATTGTGCTTATATAGTCATATGTTTTCTTATTATAATATAAAAAACAATATGATTTATGCCAAATATACTGTATATACATTAAGTGCCATGCAGTCTCAAAATGGCTCCACAGACCATTAGCAGTCTTTACAAGTCTTTATACAGTGATACAGTGATGTAACTACAATACCACAGTCTCTGTGACCATGGGAATGCCTGGGGCTAAGAGAGCCTGCCAATCCCTCCAAATTGTACCACTATCAGAAGGTTTTAAACTTTACGTACATTGTGTACATAAGTAAAGGTGCGATCAGCTGCTTAAAAAAACTGCAAATTGTGATGTGTCTGGGGACTGGCTATAAAGCTGTAGGGGCCCCCCTGGCCCCATTAGTTTTGCCTGTCTTTATAATCTCCTGGCATGTAATAAGCACGCCTTTAGCATGCAGTTTAAAAAGGAGGGATTTAAAGTGAAAGTTCAGTGGAAAATATCAATCTTTGAAAAATTCTTGGTTTGTATTATGCATACCTAGTTATTGTACATATTCTCTCCAATTTTGAAAAATCAGTTGATTTCATAAACTTTACTATTCCCTGCTGTTGATAGTAGTGAGTTGCCATTTCAGGTTCTAACAATCTTCTTCTTCTTGGATGCACCACTTGGAATGTTCCCAACAGTAATTTCTACTGATTGGCCGTTGGATGGGTCAAACATGCTCAGATCTCTACTGAGCAACTAAATCAACCCAGGTGCTGAGTCAAGGGCAAAACTATAATGGTCTCTACTAGGGGTCCTGCAAACAGGAAGCCAGTATTTCAATTGCCATATATTTATGGGCAGGTTAAGGTCACTAGTATAGAAAAATACTGCTCTTTTTTCTTAAAAGCATATGTATTTGCACTGAACTTCCCCTTTGATTCTCTCAGTCAATAGGGAAAACAAACATTTTAAATAGCTATGAATAGCAGCAGTGAGTATGCTTCAACTCCACCATAATATGTCACAGGACTTATGAACAGGCATACAATGAACCCTTTCTTCCAAGTTAGTTAGCAATTTCAGTACCACTTGTACTGTCTAACTGTCCCGTAGTCTTAGGTCTCTCTTTAACGGTCCGCTCTATGGATCAGACACTCATTTCCATTTTACCTTTACATGAGTTCTCCTTCAATGAAACAAAAAAATTGTACTGAATAAACCAATGTGAAACTTCTCAATTGGAGTAACCATACTTATTGTATGTGCGCTTGTGATCTTCAAATTGGATTACCTTAAAATATCCCTTTTAAAACCTGACTTTAAATGCAAGTTCACTCCATTCTCTGTGGTAATATCCTACATTTGATTCATAGCCATATTCCTGGATGAAGAATCATTTACTGTTTCTCCTGTCTTCTTGATTTGCAATTTGTTTCAGTACAGCTTGAACCTTGAGATAGATATATCTATTTATATATGTTTGTGTATGTGTGTCAACTAAAGAACCAACAGATATGAATATACAGATAGAAATAATAAGTTATGTCTCCTTTTTTAATTTTTGTTTAAAAAACATCAGCTGCAGTATACGGTGTACTAAGTACCTGAGATGGATTAGCGTATTTTGCTGTTTTAGATCATGTACTGTATTAACGTGTCCTGAAGAAATGCATTAACATGGTGCTCCTTACCCGACTGTAATCCCTGTGGGAGTGGTAGTTAAGTAACGTGGCTTCACTTTATTTCAAAAACACCCTGGTTTTTGATGACTACCTTTTGGTCTATTTGTGGCGATAATCAGATGATGTAATATCGCTCCTCCACGATACTTATGATTGAACACGCTCCCACAATGCAGTAATCATTTTGAGCTGGGACTAAATTGAGGGAGTGGGTGAGGTGTTTGACAGGGGGTTTTTTTAGGAGTTAAATTTCCTGCTACATAGTAGCAAAAAGGTTTCAGGTGTATCAAAGTTTTGTTGAAAGGAAACCGTTTCTCTTGAATAAACACTCTGCCATTCATTCACTGATTTTTGAATACTATTAATAGAATATTACTGCAGGTGTTAGTAACTAGATTATAACTCTGTCATTCATAAAGGAACAAAAAACCATTGTTCTATTAATTTGCATTCAAGGGTTGACTGTCTGTAGCTTGTAAGTGAACCTTCATATCCCATTGCAAATACATATTTCTGCTGTTCAATAATGTAGATTGTATGGATGATCATGTGTGAATTAAAATCTTAGCATTACTTTACATTTCGACAACCAATCGATGTAACCAGATAATTGAATTCACTGGATATTATTTTTTAAACCCAACATGTATATAATCTCCATTATATGACATTTGAAAAAATATGAAGAAAAAAGTAGGTTGGTCATTCAAAATAAGGACAAAAGCTGAAATTTACAAAAGAGGTGAAAAAGCATAAACTTATTAGAAGATTAAACATATGGCACCATAGTTTGATGCCTCAAACTTTTAGAGTTTAAGCTTTTAAAACCCATCTCTCTCAGAATGTTGAGTCTACTGGGTGGCCAATCAACAGAGGAGAGCTGGCACATGTGCAGTCCAGCTATATTATTAAAAATGGCTGTTTTTCGGAGACAAGAAAATGCAGCAGCTGAACCATGTGACCAGGCAGGGGAACTGACTTAAAACTTTAGTTTGTGACTGAAAGAAAATAATGCAGAAGCAGAAAGAGAGTCACCAATCTCGGGTTACTTGATGTTAGTATACAACTGAGGATAGTTTTATTATAGCTATAAGTGATTACTATAATACTTCTTGCAATATATGTAGGTACAGTACTTAATGTAAATCATATCTTAGAAAAAACAAAACAAAACATTAGCTTAGATAAAAAGTAACATAAGTTTTAGAAAACAAATTTAATTGAAGAGAAATACCCCACTGAGATCAATAGCAACATCTTGCTGACATATCACTTTAGTAAAAGGATCATATAAACATCCAAAAACCACCTATAAGTGGCGTCCTGCTATTAAAACCTTTCAGGCATAAGATTTCCTGCTATCTCTATCCTTTCCTCCATCTGGCTTTTTCACTTTGGAAGAATCTATTCAATGTTTAAAAAAGTGTCTTACATAGTAATAGAGCACAAACCAATTAAGAATAGGTCAAGACCCTAAGACATAACCTAGAATCCATATTATCACAAAGTCAACCATAGCTAATGCATGGCCACACATTACTTCTCCTTCTAGTTAGTAATGCTTGAAGTGGCACAATGGGTGACAAATTAACCCTGCTAATTTCAGTATTGCACTGCATTATCTTGTAAAAGGATGCAGTATCTAAAAGATTGGTTTGTCTGTTGTTTTTTACAAAATGTCTGATTGAGCTTGAAACTTTTCTGTACATTTGTGAGATTTCTGAGAATTTCATTAATTGGTGTCCCTTGGAGGTGAAGCAGATTAACCTCAGCACAATTGTGACAGGTAATTATCTATTGCTGAGAGTGCTCACACCCCAGTACCATGTCTGTTTGAAAGAAAGTGCATGGGGCCAAGAGAGAAATTTGCATTGCTTTGGGAGATGCACCTATTTTCCCTTTGCTTTGAAGCCCCATAAAGACACAAAATAATTGCTACCTGACATGACACAAACTACACAGAATTGCAATGTGAAGCACATCTAGAGAAAAAAAATGCAGCAATGAATAGTGATTTAGTTTTTAATTACTACAGAAGAAAGTTGATTCAATATCACACTTGGAGCTGATTTTAGCAAATAGCTGGTGTTTAAGTCACACATTGTGTACAACCAGATTGGTATTAACCCTGAGCTGCAAGAGTGATATTGAATAGCTGCAACAGAAGCACTTGTGTTTCTCAGTAAACAGGCCCCATTAGGTCTATAAATTGACCCAAACAAATGTGATCTTTACTATAACTATAATGACAAAGGTTAAGATAACGTACAGTAGTTTATCTTCTGATAGTTAGTGTTTTGGATGCTACAGTATAATTCTAGCCAACCGTCTAAACCGGTTAAAACCATACTACCCAATGTAACCATGCTGCACTGATTTTGCACTGCCTTCACTATTTCCAAAACATTTTGGAAATAGTGTGGTGTAGACTATTCCATATACCATATAGTGCAAAATTTAAGGCCTAATAGATAAAGGCATAAACTGGCGCATTTTAACTGCCAACAATCCTGCAATGCAGTTAACGTCGCAAATGTAATTTAAAAGATATGGTAATTATATCTTTGTCAAAATTGTTAATACTGTTATTAAGGGTCTTTATTAGAAACATCTAATTATTTATAAAGATATATCTTACCTGTGCTTTTTGGGGTAATATTATATAAGATATTTTTTATATTGTGTAATTATAAAACTTTAATAAAAACAAATGATGCTGAAAGATTTGCGAAACCTGTCAGTTTCATTTCGAGCTCAATTACTCCTAACCCTCCCCCCCCCATAGCTATCTTATAACTACTGAGTGGCCTGCCCTGCTTCAGCTCTCTCTTATCAAGACCAGTCAAAAAACAGTTTATACTTCCTAGAAGTTTGGACAGCAGAGATCAAATAAGCCAGAAACCTGCAGTATCCATTAGAACTAATTTACTTTGTAGCTTTATTTCTTCTTTAATTCAAAGTTCATATTATAAATATTTAATAACTGTTTTTCAGAAATAAGGCTACACAATTTCAGTTTTACAACTATGCAGGTTATGGATAAGATATATCTAAAATTATGTATACAACTGAATCTAAATGAGACTCCCCACACTGGAATAATAAAAGATTCCCTAAGTTGTCTGCCATCCCTACAGCGCATTCTTGGGAAAACTTAGGTATTGTAACTATTGCATAAATAGTAAACCACGGGACTTTCCTTATATTTGTAAAGTTACAAGAGCAATACAATCTAATGTGGGCAGCACGGTGGCTCAGGGGTTAGCACTGAAGCTTTGCAGTGCTCAAGACCTAAGTTTCAATGCACCTTGAATTCAAACTATACTTGTATGGTGGTGTGAGAGTTCCACAATTGTTCTTGTATATAAATATTTTAATCTAAATTATTACGATTAAGACCATGTATAAACAATGAAGCATGTACATGATCTTTATTACAAATGCTTGATGGAGCTGTAAATAAAACAAGTTTTAACAATAAGTTATGCACACATACTGTAAGTAGACAGAATGCTCCTTATCAATTCTTGCACATTCTGTGTGATCTTCCCAGTTTACAAAAGAAAAAAAATCTGTTGTGATGAATTGAGGGAGCCCAATTAAATAAATTCATTCTAAATAGTCTAAATAGTGTATATATATATATATCATGGATTATTTTATTGAGTGTTTTTTTCTATTTCTTGGTTTATTTATGTTACATGTATGCTGTTTAGTTAAATGGCCAAGGAAGCCAATTTAAAGGATGTGTACACTGTTTTTCTCAAACTCCTTATGTCTTTCTCCTAACTTCAAAGTTTTGATTTCTCTTGTTCCTTTTTTTAATGTTATTTGTAGATAGAAGATTTTAATCACTTTTTCCAGTCTTACTTCCTCATATAGTAAGGAGTCTCCTCCCACTGGATTTCAGTAAAATCTTATTCTAACTCTGATCCTAGCTAAAGCCTTGTACACAAGTATGATCTTTGCCCCGCCGAATGCCCCCTGAGGGTGTACACATACGCGACGAATGATGGAACGCATACACATGTGCAATTATCGGCCTAATTGTCTGTTTGTCGTGCGTATGCTTCATGGTCGGTGATCATTCATCATGTGTACAAGGCTTTAGTCAGTCATTATCATTCCTCTTTAGCTCTGTACTATGTTGTTTCCATAAGTGTAACTATTCAAGAGTTAATATTAAAGGGTATGCTAATGCAAAAGAGGATAATGAATTAAACCTGATCTTAGCACAGCTCTAGGCAATGCGTTTCTCAATAGTGTCCCTATCGGAGAGTAAATGAAACCTTAACTATCTGAAGGTTAATGAAACCTTCAGAGCAGATTAATCCAGCTCCACACCTTTGTTAATTAATCAATTAAGCATGCACTCTGACTTAAAATGAGTATTTACTAAAATCCAGTGTGATGAGACTCTTTACTATATTAGGAAACAAGACTACTATCTACTATTTACAAATAACAGGAAAAAAAACGAACTAGGGAAATAAAAACTTTAGAGTTAGGAGAAAAACATATGGTGAGTAAAAAAAGGGAGTACAGGTCCTTAAGAAAAAATAGAGAAAAAAATCAATTAACTAGGGTATTAGAGACTGTACAGATTTTATAAAACAGATAGCTTATGCTTTCTGTGCTTATCAGAATAATTAGCTGGAATCGCTGTATAATATATTTGCAATTTGTGGCAATAAAATATAGATTATCTATAATGGAATGCAAACAACAACCCTGTAATATATCACTAAAGCACTTTTAGCCAATTTATATTTTGCTTGTTTCTTTGTTTGTCATTTAAATGTAAGCATCTTAGTTAAATCAGAATTATATAATCTTGGCTGGGTTCCCATAGCCCCATCTAGCCTGACTTAGCTTGCATTATATCATTGATCAAA
This sequence comes from Hymenochirus boettgeri, assembly GCA_019447015.1. Lineage (NCBI taxonomy): Eukaryota > Metazoa > Chordata > Amphibia > Anura > Pipidae > Hymenochirus > Hymenochirus boettgeri. The sequence goes on along the minus strand of JAACNH010005196.1, from coordinate 4,396 downwards.
ATGGAGTATTTCAGAAAAGTGTGTCTGAAAGCCAAATAATGACAGGGCAACCTTTTCCATTGATAATTAGAGATGTTCGAAACTGATGAGTTTCGTCCAGTTTTTGAATTTTCAAATTTAACGGACCCATAGAAGTCTATGGGAGAAAAAAATTCTAAAGTTTCTATCGATTTTAAGGATGAAATAGTAGTAGTAGGTTACTGTAAATAACACAGGGACCTGGGGAATGGTCTGGGGAACCTGTAAATATAACCAAAACTCATTTTAAAACGATCTTTCCTCTCGATCGGGCTGTTTTCGAGCTTCCACATTCTGTTTTCGAGTGTTACTGAAATTGAACGCTACTTTCGAGGGTTACCGATATTACAAATTTGAGGCTTACCAAAATCGGCTTGTACATTCGAGGGTCACCGAAATCGAATGCTACTTTTGAGGGTTACTGATTTTACAAACTTTTTCTACTAATTTCCATTTTCGATAATCATCTACTTTATGGACTCTGCCAAGCTCCTGGTGGCCAGTTTTTGGGCCTTTGAGGGGCATAGCAGGGCAGCCATTTGGAGCTGGGATGTAAGGTAAGGATTTTATTACACTACAGATTGGGACCAGTAATAGGTTAAATTATAGCTTTGGGGGTGGACATGCCCTTTAAATAATAAATTAATATTTACAAATATATACTATCACTAACTGTTACAGGATATCAACCTTTACATGGTCACCAACAAACTTGTTTTTTTCTTTAACTCTTAAATGTGCATATAATCATATAAATGTATTCCTAATTAGTAATCAAAAAAGAGATCTAAACTTAAAAAAACACCCCTTCCCATTAAATGTATCCAGGGCAAGGACCTAAAATGCTAGGACCTTATTTTAGGATAAACAAATGGTCACAAATTTAACTTACCCTGTGTCTGGATGCCTCTGTCAGGTCTAGTAAACTTTGTCCCACTCACGAGATGAGCAAACCAATGGGGGGCAGAAAATACATGTTTTAAAAAAAAGATCTATGAGAAACACAAATTAATATTTAAATAATGACCCCATGACTTTCTTAAGCACAAATAAATACAGAACAGTGTCAACAGTTTTTTTTTTTTATTTTTTAAAATTATTTATTATAATCCCCTTCAAAAATGATATTGTAGATGCAATGGAAACATGGATGGATCATATTATCCACAATGGTTGAAAATAAAATCAGTTCTATCACTAACAAAACTTCCAGGATCATCCATTCAATTTTGCGCTTTTGAAAAAGAATTTTGCTAATAATACTAAAAAAAAGAAAAGAAAAAGACAAGATATAAAGTGAAGTTAGCTTTATATACCAAACACACATAAATTCTTCATTACATTGTCACCTTTACTCACATAGAGCATAAGTGATATGTCTCAAGCTATTACCGCTGCAGTTCTGGAACAATATAAGGCCTTGTTTCAGTTTCTATAGCTAATTGCCATTTTTAAATTTTTACAAAACTCTTTTTTTTCTTTAGAACTAGGTAATTAAATTGGTTATGGAGCATGAGCTGTACCTTTCATTAAGGTTTTTTTTTAAATTCAAAGAGACAGTAGAAAAAGTAAAGGTTGTGTGTATTTTTAACAAAGGGAATATGCAATTTTTTGTATTAATACTGTATAAATTGCAGTGAATTGTGGGAAATAGGCAAACTAAAGACTATGTTGTTAGCTAAAATAATAATAAGAAGAAAATAAGAATAAGTTGGGCAGGAGATTTTGATGTGACTAAGTCAATAGTAACCTTTTGGTGTAGGGATGATGTTTTTATGGGCAGGTGAAATTACATCATCCAGCTCAGTCAAATAACTTGCCATAAGCAGCACATTTGTTCTTATATTACAGCTTCCTGTTTGCCAATCAGTAATAGGAATTGTCCAAAAAACATTAATTTCCATGACTGGCAAAACATTATATCCATAGTCATTTTGCACAAGAGGAGAAGGGAATGAGACTCTGATTTGTTGAAATTAAGTGTTTTAACTTTGTTCTCCTAAAGTCTAGATCACCTTAAATGATTTTTATTGCTAATTGCAATGACCCAATAGTAGTCGGCCCACAGCAGTCACTTTAAGAACAAAGAGTTAAAAAATAGAATAGAATTGTAATGTGCGTGGGTGTGTTAATGGGAGTGTTTTTAAAGTAATCACTCATGTGTGCTCACTTATGCTTGAGAAAGGATCTTGATCGGTCTGAAACATGTTGAAATGAATGAAGCACTGAAATAAAAGAAGTCAACCCAATAGCAATGGCTGAAGTTTCAATAAAAAGTTATTTTTGCAGTGACAATTCACACAATTCTACACCTCAAAACCAGCTTTTGCTCATTGGTACATGTTTCCTAACTTCCTATGTTATTTTATACCATTAAATTTAATCTCCCGTAGACTGCAATATGCCCACTTTTGCAAAACTGCTGATTACTGTGGGGTCATATGTACACCAGCTGAACCAATAAAATTATCTGAAGTTTTATTTCTATTTTTTAGCTGGGTGGAAACTGTTTATTCAGATAACATTGTTACATCAATATACACAATTAAATGAATGCTGAATAGACAATTACATTTTAAGTTGGTACGGTAAGTTATCAATATAAACAGCAGACATGGTAGGGTGTGGATGTTCTTAAAAGCAATCATAGAGCACATTTAAATGTCTGCAGGGACATAACCATAACCCCCCCACCCCCATTTAGTACAGAAAAAAGAGAAATGTTGCTTTATTTACACCATGTCTTGACGACATCCTTAACTGGGCTGAAATGCATCGCTTGGTGCTGGTGTGAAAAAATCAGTTGTACCTAGGGTTACTCATGTACACATGTGGGTATAGTATTTGTTATGTGCTGGTATATATGTATATATATATATGCTGTCACATCAAAAGGTGTATTCATGTTGAGAAAGTATATTTTCCAAAAAACATACTGTCACATTAGACACAGGAAATTGGAAATATTTGGTATGACAGTTTAAAACTACAAAATTAAGGACACAGTCTTCTAGTTAAGCAAAATTATTAAATTGTATTGGTCCTGATAGGAGGCATTAAATACTAAAGATATTTTGTTGAAATATATAAGTTTGTTAATATATATAAGTATATAAATACACTTCAAGAAGATGCAGATGTAAAAAACAAAAAATTCTTAACATCTTACTTTGCCGAGATCCCACATTGCAATATATTATTACTTCCATTTTTAAATCAGGGGATTTCAGAAAGAAACTTGGCTTTACAATCCTTTATCAGCTTCTTACAATACCTTATTAAGTTTCGAGCTACAAGGTAGTGAATCTAAATGGGTATTGTACTAGGTGCAAACCCAAGTTAACGAAATAATACATTGGGTTGCATGGCTTTTATATTCATTTCAATGATATTGGATCTCCCTGCCTGTATATGCAATTTGGGAATGTTGTGCTACAACAGCATGATCACTCTTATTGGAGGAAATAAAGTTTTAAGAGCAGTAGGTGAAAGGTAATTAATTACAATGAAATGCATTTTCCAGGAACAGATGTAAAGCCTCAGATCAGCGAATAGATGGAATGAAGTTCCATAAATCTACAACATCCAATACATCTTTCAGTAGTGGGTTTGGAAGAAAGACTTATTGTTAGTTAAAACTAATAGTACTTCAACAGATAATACTGTGAGTGCAATGGACAATAATGCAATTTAAATGCCAGCAGGTCCAGCATACATTCACTTGGACTTATAAAATACCTGGGGAGTTTACTAATTTGCTTCTCACATATTTTAAAACTTACAAATAACCAAATCAGATCATTTATATTTGGACGGTATGCCTTGAATGTATGGATGGATCACTGGCGGGTCCACCAAATTGGACATTGTTTAGGTTTGGAACTTTATAACCTTCAGGGGGGCCTTAAATTAGCCACACACATAGGAAACTGAAACCTCTGTTTTTTCTGTATCAGTAACTTGATGCAATTCGGACATTAACAAAGTTAATCATCCTCCTTTTACCTCACTATGCTGACCAATCAAACAGTATGTGTTCCCCATCCTACTGCAATCACTACTGGCCCTCTATAACGATGGGCAGCAAATTGCCCAATCAAAAGTTAAGATCTTTAGGATGCGTGATTGAACTTTTTGTATTTGTGTACAGGCAGATTAACACTAAACGGAGCAGACTGGATGTGCTTTTTATGGTACATGTGTATGGCCAGCTTTAAACAGAGCTAATTTAAATACACAGAAATAAACTAAATGATATACTGCATGAATGCTTTCTAGTTATTATATCACATGCAAGCGATTAAACATTTGTATTAAAAAAATGGATAAAGAAGAAGAAAGCCTCTAATGACCTGGAATTGTTAAAAAAAAGTCTAAA